>OENM01000038.1:0-114702 GCA_900239745.1 Rotaria magnacalcarata
GAACATATTTTCAGGACCATCTTCATTACTAGAGACCATCAAACCCAAGACTTTTAAACCCGAAATCCGATTCCGATCCGATGAAAAATTATCTTAAGATTTAACAGGCTCTAGTGGTGAGGCAGTCTTGGGGCTGAGCCCCAGCACCCTACAACTTCTGGTTATGCCGCTAGTAGTTAGCACTGGGAAAAGCTACTTTTTAAATATTACCAAACAAAAAGTATGCGAAAAACTGTTTGTCTTGCTTCATTGCCATTTTTCAAAGTAGCACAGAAAATCATACCCATGTACAGCAAATGATGATTTCAAGTGATTTCGGATGATTTCAAATGATTTCAAATGATTTCGCATGATTTCCTTGATTTCAAACGATTTCAAGTGATTTCAAGTGATTTCGAGTGATTTCAAGTTGATTTCGACTTCCGAAATCAGTTTGTTCCCCTTGAGTGATGCTATATCCTCCAATATATAAGTTGGTATCCTCCAAACGTTCTACTTGACGTTGCTGACTTCTAAAACCGGGAACATATTTTGAGTCATTTTATCGATAATATCATTATTCAATACACCCGTAAACTTGTAGAATTCATTATGAAAATTAAGTTAAAGAATTGATGTAGTCTTCAACGTGCAAGATTTTCATAGAAACTTTAATTCTGTTCTTATTTTACTTTCAAAACTTCTATATTATCGAAATATTCTGCGTACTATAGTTTCACCAACTAAATATTTATTTTAAGTTATATTCTACGACTGCTTCGTCTTCTGTAATTCAATGCGCTGTTTTTCTCTATTGTGTTAATACATTCTTGAGAATTTGATTCATTTTTAGAAACAGATGAAATTTTTTAAATAATCCTTATGATTATATTTGGGAAGTGAGAATTCAATATTCATAAATAAAATTGTGTAGAAGTTCATGATGTGAAATTTTTACATGATTTAATATAAGAAGAAAAAATGTATTTCTTCTATCTATAAGCATACAATAGATTTGTTTAGCAAAAGCGAGCTTTTGACGACATTTAGTTGATTGCATATATCTATTACTAATGCAGCAAACAAAAACCGTCGATTTTTGTTTTTCTACTTCAGTCTCTTGATAAAATCTACCATTGTTTCTCAGTATTTCCACGGTATCTAAACAACAGAAATAACTTTTCTCTAAATTTTTTGCTTCAACTGTGTCACAAAGTCCAGATGGATTCCTTCGTTACTGAGAAATATATCCATCAATGAATCAAGTGATCATCGTCGAACACGTATCTGATAAGCGTCCGTAATGTTTCAGTTATGCATAGTATCTTCATAATATGACTCAACATTATCGTTTAGTTAAATTAAACGGATAATAGATACTAAGTCGTTTGAATATAATTTTCTTGAGTGTGTCTACAGCTATACATATGAATTTTTCAGAGGAGTTCTCTGTAGAGTACTGCAGCATTCAACAAATACCGAAGATCCGTTGGACATCACCTAGCTAACGTCAGAACAATAAGAAATATTGACGCTTTATTCTGCACCAACAAACCAAATGCATTGAAAGTAAATATTGTTGAGAGCTTGCTAATTTATTATTCTCTTCTAAGTTTATCCTAATGGATTTATTAGCTGAATATTTTGTCATTTCGGTTTTACTGAACAGTAAATACTGTTACATTGTAATTTGAATGATTATTGTGCGATAGATTTTGTGGCTTCTATCGTTATCTTCAATATTAGCTCTTGAGGACTGAAAACGCCATATTGTTATCGAACCGAAAACAATAACAAAAACACAGGGAAATCCTATTAAGAGTCTTTGAAAGATTGTTTTCCTCTCATGATTATACGGTGCACTAATATTTCTACCCATCTGTCAAAGTGAATTGATTCATATGAATGATATTTCATATCTCGAAGCTAGACATTTCGATTTCTCTCTCGATACAACAATAATTGCTATTTGTTTTGGTTATTGATTTTCCGAGAAAAAACAAACAGATTTGCACTTGACGTATCAACAGCAACATGCTGTTAAGATTGAAGCTATATGGATACCATCATATTTGATCATTATTCTTTCAAAATCTTAATTCAGTGTCTACGACTACATTATATAAAGAGAAGAAAAACATGAAGCATATCATATATTATTGTCTATGGAAGTCAATTATATAGATGCAAAGAAAAGGAAACCATAAACAATGGAATATTTTTCACTGTTTATTCTATTAAAAGCTTGGTTATTTTTATGAAAGACCTTGAATCAACATATGTTAAAATATGGCATATTTCCTATCAGATATTGCTGCCAGTCTGCAAACTAAACAAATTTTGGTTATTACAGCAAATCATCTCTCTCGGCTGTAGATGAATGGAAAGTTCTATTACAGCATAGTCAAAAGTCAACAAATAAGAAAAATAAACAATACTGTAATTTGTTCTATTAGTTGTAATTTTAAGATCAAGGCATAAGCTTATTTCCACATCGTTTATTACTTTAGTTTCTAGTAAATTTGTTATGAAATTCAAGCACCTTCTATCGATGTTGGTTTACAATGTAAAATTAGGCAATAGGACATGCGTCAAAGCGATGTCATGAAAAATTTCGAAGTAGATCAATAAGAAATCAACTTTTTTTTGAAAACGATTAATTTAGAGACAAATCTATTTAACATAAAAATAAACAGAAAAGGACTATGATTATAAACGTATCGATGGTACCAATTTAAATGAGAAAGAAACAATCAACTTATTTGACATTTGTATGAAAATCAATTAAATATGTTCTGTTTAAATAGTATATAGCCGAACAAACAACAAAGGAAATTAAACACATTTAGATTTGCCAAGTGCTTTTGTACAAACTACTCTTGATTAATATCATTATCATTCACAGTAGGTGTATCATACAAGGGTACAGCAAACAAAGATCAACGGTATTCTTGTTGATTAACAACATGTACGGTCTTTATTTTGGAAGAATTCCTGAATAACACATTATTAGTCATTCTAGAAAAAAAGAAAATCATATAAAGAAACAAGGAAGAACTAGATGAGTATTGTGTTAATGAAGAACGACTATTTCTTTTGCATACGATAAGACACATGTTGTTGTCAATGGCTTTGTTTGACCTAATGTCAATTCAAGATTATACAAGAACATCTATGAACCATGTACGTTATGTTGTTTTGTTTTAACTAGATGGTATTCAAGTTTCACTCGAATACGAAATGCGATGCGAAGCAGGAATCTGGATCCACGAAAAATCTTGAATGCATTTGAAGTAGCCATAGTGCTATTGATCACTGAGAAAACTCTATGCGTACTTAGCGATACATTCTTAAAGACCGATTTCAATTGATCGATTAATTATCTTCATGATTCATTATCTTAGATCAGCTGTAAATGAATAGTACTATAGTGGCTAACATATGTTCATGACGTCACCACTTTAATTATCTCACAACAAATTTCTTTCATTTTCGTCATTTTGGAACGATATTTGCGAGTGAACGGAATATCAGATTAAAGAATAGAAGAAATATGTCAGAAGTTCAATCTCGATACTTTCATCTCCCGTTTCAATGAGTTTTCTATGATTTTCGGTTCTCGAGATCATTGCACCACAAAACGACGAGATGTGATGCGTACGTCGAGAAAGTAAAAGAAAAGAAAAACTCGCGTTGGACTACATAAATGCTATGTTTTGCATCGCACTAATTAGCAATGCGAGCGAAATGAAAAAAAGAGAAACGGTCGATGGCTCATTACACATGCAATTTTCTGCTATGGAGTTTTAGCTTAGCGGTTATAAGATCAGAATAAGAGAAAAAAATAGAGAAAATTGATGCAATCAGCTATCGTTTTCCGGAAATCGCACAAGAAGATCAATTTGACACATGAAGAACGAAAATGACACATCGCTACAACAAAAATGCCTTGCAGAATATGACACAATAATTAAGAAAATTTTCGTCTAACATTGATTTTAAATAAAGTTCTGCTGAACAGTTCAATCAAACAAACAAGATATTATGGTATATTAGTTTGATATATATATGTATTTTCAGAAAAAATCATTATATTTATTTACAAGATGATAGCAACTTTTTTTTTGTATATTTAGGGCAATACAGCAAATAATTTCGATCGGTTTCTCCCTCTATCTGCCCTAATGGCCAACCCAGACGTCCTATTCCATAATCTGTCGTTAACCCTTGAATCAGTTTCATCAACGTCAATGTGGAATAGAACCGAGTTGTTTGTACCAATCGGTGAAAGTGTCATTCTTTATCGTCATCCAATTTTATATGGGGCAGCAATCTATGCTCTTCTACTCATCATTGTTGGTACCATAGGTAACTCTAAACAGACGGAGAATTTGCAATTGAATAAGATCATTCTGTTTAGGTAATGTCTTAACGATCATTGTGCTTCTTCGTCCTAATCTACAACGATATACAACTATGCGTTATTTAATAGCAGTTGCTGTTGCTGATCTGTCTTCATTGTATTCATGGAATTTAAATCTATTCTATAAACATTTAATCAATCATTATCAAAATGATCTTGAAGATGGATCCATGATAGCCTGTCGTTTTGTATCTTTTATTGCATTTGTTAGTTTACAACTTTCATCATGGTATTTAACATTAGTTAGTGTTGATCGTTGTCTAAATACTTATTTTCTATTTTGGCATCGACAAATCGGTAGAGCTAGTTACTCAATCTATATTATTCTTAGTATAACAATAGCTATTATTTTTCTTAATTTGCATTTACTTTTTCTCAATGGTTATCAACAATCTAATTGTATTCCATATGAAAAACGTACTTGTTTTATATGTTACGCACGTTTGGAGGATCGATTTTATATATTTCCAAAATGGGAAAAAGTTCATCTTATCGTTTACAATTTTATTCCTTTTGCGATCATGTTTATATCGACTTGTTTTATTATTCGTCGTTCCACATCATCAACAAATGCGCAAAGAAGATTCACAACTGGCATTAGAAAAGATTCACTTCAATGTAGTAGTCGGCGGCGTAAACAACGACAGTTAACTCATATACTTTTTTCCGTTACATTTTTATTTGTTTTCTTAACAACCCCAATAATGATCTACAATGTTTTCTTTCGGAACAGTTTAAAAAATCGTAAACCATTAAAATATATTGTACAGGCAGTGTTATTATGTACGCAGTATACAAGTCATGCAGTAAGCTTATTAGAATTGTTTATTTTTGATTAAAACAAATGAAAAAGTTTTTGTTTTATTTTAGATCAATTTTTTTGTTTATTGTTACGGCGCATCGAACTTTCGTCATGAACTAGGAGAATTTTTTTCAGATTGTACAAGAAAGAAAAAAAAAACTTTAAATCCAGCGAGAACACGTGAACAACTTTTATAAAGATGTTAAATAAATTATGTATATGCAAATTAAATGCTTGATATTTAGTAAAACAAATCTTTTGTAAGGTACTCATGAGATATTAAACCACATGTATAATTACATAAGACCCTTTTTTTTCAATAGTGTAACGATGAAATCGATTATGTTTTTCAATAAGTATGCAGGTGCTATGATTTTACCATGTCTAACACACAAACACAAATCAATTATACGATAAGAATATGGGGGAATGAGGGGCAAACAGCAACCAAAAGAGTATTCCCTATGTGATACATGATGTTGATAAACAAGTTACATTTTGCTAATTTGTTTTCAGGTCAGATGAAATTTTTGTCGTACTTATGGATGAAAAGCTTTACGCAGATACCTATATTGAAAATATTATTTTGTTCTTTTTATGCCTCATGATAAAACTACTGTTTCCTCTCGAAGGGTACGCACAGTGTTCAGTAATTGATTCAATGATATCTCCGTCGAGACTGATTTGGTGTTATTTTCAGAATTTTCTCATGTTTTCCGTATATTTCCTTTTTGTTATCAAATAACACTCAGTTCAACAGTCTCCAGAACCACGGCTAAAACTGTTTTATAATTATTTTTCCCTCTTTGAATTGCAAAGCACTGAACTCAGTATTTATCGGCAAAAGTTATTTCTTGAAATTAGTTGCCTGTTGAAGATGAAAAATAAATAAATACATTAGAACCAGATACAAGAATGATGTTTTAGTGACAGCTTGTTATTATATTGAATAATGAAAAGCTAAAAATAGCCGACATTATGAGCCCGGTCCTTGGATTTTACTTTTTTCTTTGTTTCTTTGTTAATAAAATAATGTTATATTTCATTTGGAAGATTAAAATTTATTAGGGGGTAATGTAAAAAGTGTCCATGAGAGAAAACAGCTGTATTCATTACGTTGCGGCTTTTGTCATGTAATCAAAATAGGATAGGACGCTTAGAAAGGGTGTGGCATGACTTGGTCTTTTTGCTTAATTTTTTTGAAACGCATCAACAACGAAATAAGAGAAATTGACTGATTTTGAGACAATGAAGTGTAATTATCTCTCACAATGCTCATGCAATTTATCGAGATATATTAAGCGTTGTGGAATATACGCATAATTCATCGAAAATTTGTTTTTTGCATAGTACATATTCGATACATTTAATACTTTCTAGTTCTGAAGAATGATGTTTGAATATTAATAATAAAGCCTTCCAGCTATGATCATTTCAAATAAGACAACGAAAAGAAAGAGGTGGTATATTTTTAGTAGTAAACTAAATATTTTACAATTATATTTACAACGATTATTTAGTAAAAAAAATCCAATTGTACCGACTTTGTAAATAAAGGAAAAGAATGACCTTCTAACTGTTTCAAATAATATTAATATCACAAGGTTAATTGTAGATGCAGGGTTTCATTTTTTTTATCAAAGAAAATCATATTTTGCCTCTTCATAAAATTTCTAGTCACATGAATATTACATCAAGGCCAATATTTTAAGTTAGATATTGACAAAATAATTTGTACAGGCGTTCTTCTTCAAAAATAAAATCATAAGAAAAAATTCCATTGTTAACAACTTTTGTCATCGGTGGATCTATTTATCATCGAGATATGACATAAACGAAAATACTTGTTGTGAAATTTGCTAGAGTTATACACAATGGCTGCATTCCAGTGCGTAACTCGGCATTTTGATTGCTAGATAAGAGCAACAGTCAGCCGCGCGCATCAATATTATTGAAACTTGATGCGCATTGTTTGTCTTATGATGCCAAGCCCCCTCATGCAATTATATTCAGTAACTCGTGATGCACCAAGAAAAAAAATGGTATAAAGAGACTCACTGAAACGAAAAAATGCTTACGAAAGATGGGAGTTTTCCAATTCATCGAAACAAGGACAGTTGTATTCTTTTGCAATTTATACCCATTCGTAGTGAAGACGAATCAAACAACGTTCCTTGTTAAGAAAATAGAGACAAATATCAAATTCTCTCTGTTGTTTATTGAGTCGAAAAGATTTTAACACAATTATCACCCAAAAACAGTAGTATACAAGATAAGTTTTTATTGATCACCAATTGCGAGATACTGTTTTTTTTTCATTTCAAACAAGTAAGCAACAACACTATTCTCAGTTAACAAATAAATCCATCGAAACTGTATATGACGTTGCTGTTCTTTCTTCTAGAATAATAGCCGTATGATTGTTGTCGATTTTTCAGCGAGAATAGGCAGCCTGCTGTCTTTAATATTCTCAAATTTGACACAAACTGACTTGCACATCTGTTGTTTCTTTGTCATTTCATATAGCACTCGACTATGATGATTACATGACATTTTTAAAAGCCCAGTCAGTACTTCCAAAATATATGAAACAGATAGTATCTTCGTATAAATAGAAATAATTGTTCGATAAGACTTTTGTATTGTCGATTTCACTTGAAAAATTTGAAGTTTACTTATTTTTTGCACTATTCCCTTTATTGACAATCAGATTAGATTTCTATAAATTAGTCTCTGATATACTTACATAGAATCCTGAAATTGATCTTAACGGCAATTGATATGATAAATTTAAATACCTTGATCCTTTGTCCTACTACCTTAATTATCGTGAGCAATAACTGCCTAGTGATTACTCATTCTTCTCTCTCGTTATGCCATTAATGTAAAAAAAAACAGACAGAAAAAAATCATGTACTAATTAGTATTCATAAATAAGTATAAAAGACGACTGCAAAACGAGATAAGTGCGTTTTCTAATTCTTCTCTTTATAGATTCATTAATCTTCATTCTATTCACGCTACTTCATTGTTAAATACATAGAGATGGAAAATCATGATCACTCTGAATGGAAATATATTGATCGAAGAGAAATTGGTATAACTTGTGTAGCTTTTAGTGGTGGGCAACCGAGACCAGGTGTAGAATTAGGGCCAGAATTTGTCTTAAAAGCTGGTCTTATTGGTCAACTAAATGGCATGGGTTTCAAAACAATATTAACCGATGGTAAAGAAATTCATGATTACAAAGAATTTTTTCCTGCATCTGATGAACCAATTGGTATAATTAAACGACCAAGAGCAGTTGGCATCGTCGGTAAACACCTTACAGATCAAGTTTATCAACACGCAAGAACAGGACGAATGGCATTACAAATCGGAGGCGATCACTCTATGGCTCTTGGAACAGTTAGTGGTATTGCACGAGCTACGAACGAACGTTTCGGTCAAGATATTAAAGTTATATGGGTTGATGCTCATGCTGATATTAATACGCCCGAAACAACGGAAACCGGAAATTTACATGGCATGCCATTATCTTTTCTAACTGGACTTGTCAAGGAAAATATTGAAGGATTAGATTGGATTGTGCCTTGTTTAAAACCTGAAAATATTGTTTATATTGGTTTAAGAGATGTGGATAAAGCTGAAAAACAGATTCTTAAGCAGTGCAATATCAAAGCCTTTTCCATGCACGAAATTGATCAGTATGGTGTTGGTGCAGTGGTGGATATGACTATCAAACATTTATCCAAAGGTGATACGGCTCAATCACCTATTCATCTTTCATTTGATATTGATGCACTCGATCCAACTGTTGCTGCAAGCACAGGTACTCCTGTTCGAGGTGGATTAACATTTCGTGAAGGACATTATATTTGTGAAGCTCTTCATGCAACAGGACGATTGGTTGGCATTGACATGGTTGAATTAAATCCGACCATAGGTCACAGTCATGAAGATACAATTACTATCGGATGCAGCCTTATTCGAGCTGCATTGGGTGAAAGTCTTTTGTAATTTTTCAAATATGAATGATTCTCATTTTTGGCATTTGTAGATTAACTGATTCTCTTTTTCTGATTGATATCCTGCCCTTAAATATACTAATAAACTTGCAAAAAAAAAGCTTTATTTTCCTGATAGAATTACAATCTAATCTGTTTGAATATAGTCTGTGATAGAAATGCTTGCAAGAAAAGAAAAATATTGGCTTTTGAAATTTTTTAAAGCTCTGTAAGCCTCCATAATTACGTAAACAAAGCCTGACAAAATAAATAAAATATCCAGAACATTAAATGAAAACAAGGAACAAAGCAAAAAAGAGGAATGATAACATAAATTCACATAAGAAACAGATCGATGATTTGAGTTTAAGCAGTATTAGCAGCTGGCGGAGCTCGAGGAATGTGGATTTGTTGTTGACCGACTGCCGGACGGTCTACTGCTGCTTCAGGGTGAATTGGGACTTGTTGATTGTTGGGCAGTGATGGAGTTTGATGAATAGGTATCGACTAAAATAAGATAATATACATATTACTCTATACAAATTATTAATAGTATATATATATATATTACAGTTGATATGGGTGCCATTTTTTCAGAGAATTTATTAAAATCTTGATCAGAAAATACAGTACTATCTTCGATTGACTAAAAAATAAATTAGCATTAGTAAAAATCGTTCGTTTATTTTTATTTGCTTAAATATGAATGTCTCACCTGCCATCCTTGATCATTTTTAGCTCCTGTTCCATTGATACCTAGTAAGAATTCCTCCAATGAAAGCATTCGATCTGCATTTTTATCGAATTCAGTGAGCAAATGTTGACGCATACGATCAAGTTCTTCTTGTTTTTCAACTGGATCAGCTTCGGGTGTTCCATCATGTACTTTCTCAGCCTAGAATAATAATAAAAAGAAGATTTTGTTTTTTCAATTTTTATTCATCAATAGAATTTCTATTCACCTCTTTCAACATAATAGCTTCAATTTCACCTTCATCTAAAAATCCGTCAGTATTGATATCATGTAAGTTAAAAAATGATTTTGGCGAAAATTGATCGGCATCTAATTTATCAACGTCTTCCCATACTTGTTCTATTTGATCAACACTACCAGGATGATTGACTTTTGGATGATGTTTCTTTTTTTCCAATGCTTCGGCATGCATTTGTTCTAGTTTTCGACGTTCTTCAGAGTTAAGCTTCTATAAAAGTGAAAATTAAAAGAGAATTTCTATTTTTGCTTTCGATTATCCTACAGCAAGTTGTGCACGACGTTCGTATTCTTTTTGCATTTCATAGTCTTTGAATTCTTTTTCACGCTTTCTATCCAATTCATCGAGGTCTCTGGATGCATGACGAATTAAACGTTCCAAATCAGTTTGACCGAATGTCTCTACGTTTTTATGATCGACATGTTGAGGAAGAAATTCTCTCGTCAATTTTCCCCGTGCATCACCTCGAGCAAGTGCAGCACGTTGTTTATCTAGAGAACAAAAATCAAATAGAGATGATAAATAAACTAAGGAAAACAAAAAGAAATTTACCACTTAAATTACGAACTCTTTGACCAACCAATTCTCTCAATCGAATCATTTCTCGTTGTTTTGCTTCATCAAGTTGTGTACGAATATGATGTTGAACAAGACTTAAATGTTCAGCAATGTTACCTGACTGTAAAAATATTTTAAAAATAGTAGAAAACAAAAAACTATCGATCGCATTCAATACCTTAATATCACTGAGAGATGCATTTTCAATTTTCTTTTTGAATTCAGGGTCACTTTCAAGGATTTCAACAACTTCTTTTAAATATCTTCCATATTCAAGATTGTCTAACTATAAAAATAAAATTACACAATAAAGTCTAAATGAAGACGTGTCATTTCTTCATACCACATCGTCTGAATCTTGAGGATCTCGTGGTTCAGTTTTAGCTTTGTCTTCAGTTGGGTGTTCAACAACGGGTGGAGCACCAATTGTTATAATAACAGCAAAGAAAAAGAAAATACTGGTTTTCAGTTTCATGGTAAATCTAAAAAACATCATTTCAATTTGACAGCAATACTTGATTTACTTCCTCAAGGCGTTAACAAGAACGACGATACAAAAATTAAGAATTAGATAAGTAAAGTTACATGAACATTACTACTACTCACAGATGATATGCATCGTTAAACAAATTTTTTTTTCCGTTTTATACATCCTTAGTAAACAATAATTACCAAAAAAAGACTTCGAAAGTACTCCAATATATATGAGTATGATTACGTTGTACGTTGACAGCATTGATCAAATATGGATCCTATTGGAATTTGTCCAGCTGGTCAAATCAAGAAAGAGAAAACTAGAGGCCGCTCATTGTTTCCAAGAAAGTTATGAAAAAAAAATACAAAATGAAAGGTTAATCTGTAGCTTGTCGTGACACAGATGTATCGACGGTTCAAGTCCAATGGGTAGAAAATGGATCATTTATATGTATAATAGATTTTTGCTTATATTTAAAATCAATCGATCTAGAAGTTTCTTTTAGATGATATTTTGATGTGAAATCTCTATTGAATATGCATCATCGTTATAGTTAGTTAAATATTGATACTACATAGGGGACTGATTCATACTGAATAAAGACCAGAAAAAATATCTATTCGCGTACTTCATACCACAATTTTATTCGTGTCGAAAAAGTTGCCATTATACGAACGATTTTTCATGTTATATTTATGTATTTCGAAAAGAAAAGTCACACTATTTTCTTATTTTGACTATCCAAGTTATTCTATCCGTGTGGGGCTATTGTACGATAAGATCAATAAATAATCATCACAAAGTTATTCTCGTCTTTCATGACTTTATTCATTCCTCTCACCGAGAAAGCTATTGTATCGATAAAGATAAAGCACACTATGATGAGCTCGAAAAGAGAATAGATAAACGTCTCGCTTACTTAGAGTACCTTCGACAACAACGCTATCAATACAGTCTATATTTTTTTTTCTAGTAAGAAGGATGTGTCTTACTCTGTTTTATTCTAGATGATTCGCATATTTTCCATCGCTTTTATATCGTTAACATTGATCTATGCAATTGAAAGTAGGAAATACATGAGATAAATTAAATTCTTTTTTACAATAATTCTTTTCAGGTTACTCACTAAGTGCTACCGATGTCGGTAGTAAAACGGTTAAAGCATGTGCACCAGTTAAGTGCCCAGGAAAACCAAAACAATGCCCATATGGTTATCACAAAAAAGATGGCTGTGAAATTTGCAGATGTAGTGATCCATGTAATCCACCAGGAAAAGTAATTTATTCACTAATGAAGACTTTTTTCTTTTAAACAATTCATTTTTAGCCAATACTTTGCGGAGCTAAACAACGATGCTACGTTGATAAGAAATCTGATGGAACATTTGAAGGACGTTGCGGTGCACCACCAAAGAAAGTCAATAAACACACGAAAAAAGACAAGACTCTTACAAAAGGTACTATTATTATTATTATTTTGTAGAATGACTTTACATAGATCTTGTCTTTATTCTACTTGTAGACGATTGTAATTTACCAAAAATGACTGGTCCATGTCGTGCATCGTTTCCACGTTTTTTCTATAATCCAGCTACTCAAAGTTGCGAATCGTTCGTCTATGGAGGATGTCATGGAAATAAAAATAATTTTAATACGAAAGTTGAATGTGATCTAGCTTGTGTAGCTTAATCGAAATAAATGATTTATTCAAATTTTTTGAAATTCAACTATCGTCGAGCGATAAAATTGTACTATGTTTGCGTTGTTTCTTTCTATTATTCATTAGCACGATTTTTTAATAATCTTACTGTACTTCTCAATAATAATTCATTTAAACTCTAATTGTCGATTTCGTTTTTTTTTCATGTCAAAACCAATTTAGTGTGGTTCACAAGGAACATTTTGCTTTTTGAATAATTAACAGATATAAAAATCATTGATTTTTCAAAGCTCAATATATGCATATCCTAGTTCGAATAAACAAGAACAAAAGCCATATGGTATATTCTGCTATTTTTCTTACATTGAATCCTTTCTCGTATCAACAAAATCATCAACTATTTCTTCATGAAGCATTACCATTTCAACAGATGTCTTTCTTCAATTGCTATCATAACAAAAATAGAATACGCATTAGGAATGGCCTATCGGTTTGAGTGAATTCTTGTGTTCTATGGTCTACATTAGTCTCTCATGAAGAATACAATTATCTATATAAATATCTGTAAAAAGTAGGTACCGGATGGATAAACAGAAACATACAATATCGATTACTCATAGATGATAGTCATACTGTCTATACGAACAATTACTCTAAGTTTTGCACATTCTAGATGTCACGACTATTTGTTTTCACATTTATCAGCATAGTTACAATTTATAGTATTAAATGTGAGTATATAAATTAAGATTGATTATTAGAAATTCATGATTTTGCATTCAGCTGCTCCACTCGAAAAAACGATTACGGGCAAAGTAACTCATGTCGGTAAAAATACTATTGATAAGGGTGCTCATGTAAAAGTTGAACTACGCGATACTAGTTTAATGGATGCACCATCGAAATTAATTGCATCGACAATCATAAACGATGCAAAAACATTTCCTGTTTCATATACACTTAAATATAATCCATCGGAAATTCAAGCTCATAATACGTATTCACTATCTGCGAGAATCAGTGGACCTGGTGACAAACTTTTATATATTAATGATGCTCACACACGTGCTGACTTAGCAAATAGAAAATCATTAACGATTGATGTTGCCGTTATTCGAGGTAACAATATTTATTTTGTTTACACAATAATGCTTCTTTTAGATAATTTTAGTTGGAGACAGTTCTGATACCGTTGCAACCAAACCTGGTGATAAAAAAAAAGTATGTTCAGCAGTTAAATGCCCAGGAAAACCAAAACAATGCGCCTATGGTTATCAGAAAATCGATGGTTGCGAAATTTGCAAATGTGATGATCCATGCAATCCACTAGGAAAAGTAATGCATTCATTAACGAAGACTTTTTATCTCTTCAATAATTCATCTTTTTAGCCAATGCTTTGCGGAGCTAAACAACGATGCTTTGCTGAGAAGAAACCGGATGGAACATTTGAAGCTCGCTGTGGTGCACCAACAACTCCAACAAAAAAACCTCATCAACACAAACCAATAAAGAATCTTTCAAAGCGTGATTACAGTTTTTTTTACCAAAGTGTTCTTAACATATTCATATGCTGTTTTTTCTTCTCTGTAGTAAACTGTCTCCTGCCAAAAGATACCGGTTTGTGTCTTGCACATATGCCACGTTTTTATTACAATTCAGCCACGAAAACCTGTGAAGTATTCACATATGGAGGATGTTCAGGCAATAAAAATAATTTTCAGACAAAAGTCGAATGTGAAAAAGCTTGCAAAGCCTAGTTTATCTTCAATCATACAAGCTATTCAATTTATCACTCAAGCGACTGGACCAAATTTAACCATTAGATTTTAGTTAACTTCTTTGCTAAATAATGTAGTACTTTTAGTTTGTATAAAATGAAATATATCACCATGCTCGTTGAACTGGATAAATTCTTTTTTGCTTTCTGCATATTTCACAAATCGATGAATCATGAGTAACAGAACGAACAGCATAGATTTACTGTGCAATATCTGTATGAAGGACTCGTATAAAAGCTTCGTTCTAACAGAAGAAACGTTAAGATTGTACTTCACAGGATCATTTTCTGTAGTACATATCGACAAAACACCCATAGCCAAAGAAGACCCAAACAACCCACGATGACGAGTGGCAGTGGTTCTTCTTGAGCGTGAAGTAGGATGGGGCTGCTCTCTTCTCGAGAGCTCGGCCTGCTTCCTTTGATGATCGCACCTTGTTGTGTCCTCGTGACACGGCAAGGAGGGAAGCGACCACATTCAGAGTGGTTGGCTATGGTGTTTATTCTATTAAATAAAATTGAAAAAGAAATATCACTGGTCATCTCGTACTATTGTCTGTGTATTGTATGATTATTTACGCATGCTACGTGATATAACTGATAAGGAATATTCGCGTTCCGTGTTGAAACGAGTCGACTGAATTTTGATCTTATGTAATATGTACATGAACAAAAGACGGACGGATGAAGACGTAAAATGAAAAGGATGATTGTCAAAAAATTAATATGTAGTGGTTCGCTAAATTGAAAAGTTGTTTTACTGCATTTATTATACTGAAATTTAGTACATCATCTTTGCATAGAATCTATATTTTCCCATAGATACAACAGTTCTTAGACGTTGATTTGAATCGTCCATGCACTGATACTATACGAAATATAGCTCCATTAGCAATTAATTGTACAGTGTGACGAAAGTTTGAGATATTCAATAGAGTATCATAAATTCGCTCGGAGTGACTTTGAGGCGCTTGATATTATTTGAAACATGGATAAATTTCACAAAAAAATACAATCAATTGTTCGCAAAAGATCATAACTGGTAGATTGAATAGAACGTTTAAAAAAAAGTTATTTCTTAATAATTCAATAAACAGAATTAAAAAAGAACGATAATATTCTGCTGTTACAAACTCAATATTATTTTCAGTGAACAGCATTCTAAGAAAACTAAAGATGTATCATGGCTAGAAACGTAAGATTGCCGATTATTGATTTGTTCCAAGCAATCGATATAACTCTGCAGTATTTTCATCAGTGACGCGGATTCCACCGGCAACTAATACTATACCATTAAGAAATGCGACAGCTGCGTGTTCAGATCGTGGCACATTCATGCTACTAGTAATACTCCAAGTTCCGTTTGATGAATCATACAATTCGGTACTATTGAGACCACCACTTGTAATTAACACTTTTAGATATGTTAAAAAAGTTGCTGTATGTAACTGTCGCGCATCGGTCATGCTACCAATCATATCCCACGTTCCTGTCGATGGATCATACAACTCAGAAGTATTCAGAGAATTAATGATATTAGATTCACCAGCTACTAACACTTTACCATTTGACAAAAGAGTTGCTGTGTGCTCATTTCGCGCTCATTAATCATGTTACCAGTACTTGTCCAAAGTCCTGTCGATGGATCATATAATTCAACAGTATCTTGGAGGAGAGTGTCTAATCCATCGCAAACTAAAACTTTACCATTTCTTAGTAGAGTAGCTGTAAAACCGCTTCGTTCGTATACCAGATTATTAATAGTTGTCCAAGTACCTGTTGTTGAATTATAGGACTCGACAGCATTCATATTAGAACTACCATTCCATCCACCGATAACTAAGACGTTTCCATTGGTTAATACTACTGTAGCATGATTTTCTCGGGCATGCTGCATGTTTGGTGTCGCCATCCAGGTTCCTGTTGATGGATCATATGATTCAGTAGTATTTAGGGCCTGTGACTATTACATTCCCATTTTCCTAGCAACGATGCTGTTGGTCCCCGTCGTGCATAATTCATACTACCAGTATAAAACCATCCTAGAAGAAATATTTTAATGCATTCAATTTGAAAATTGATCGATAGCATAAAATACAAAACGCTTTCTTATTCTACATACGAAAATTACTGTAAACGATGTTTAGTAGTAAAAATGTTACAACTCTATTGAAAAAAATTCTTTACGAAGTTGTGAAAATCGAACACCTACTTTTCATCTTCACATTCATATTCGATTAGCTTTGAATCCTTTGCACTGCTCTGATTATTTTGCTCATTAAACTGTGAAATTGATTGGTAGTGTTAAATGAAAATTTTCTCTTAAAACAAAGACTACAACCAATCGTTTACTCAACAGATAAAATCGCGTATTAAAATTCGATGTTTGATCTAAGAATCTGAATCAATGATTTCTCGTAGAACTCAATAGATTTATATGAACACACTACAAGTTATTTTTGTTGAAGAATATGTTGAAATTGGATTTGTCTATACTGTGAAAAAAGCTATTCGATCTTAAAGTTGTTAAAACAAATTAAATATTCATTAGAATCAAGAAAAAATGTTTTAGCCTCTGAGCACTTGCAAGCTCAACTCAAAGTGTATTGGTACCTGTTTTACAAATGTTTAACCACGATAACGGAAAACACATTGCATTCAATGTACAACATGAATTAACGATACACACAGAAGTATTTGTTGCACAAGCATTTGTAATATTGTTATATGGTTCCAGAATCGAACATAGAACATCAGCAGTGGCGGAGCCAGGGGGGGCTNTTTAGCCAGCGTTGCCAGCTTTGAAACTCAAAATCTCCCGCAAGAATCGAGAAAAAATTTCAAAATCCCACAAAAAATCCAGAAAATCTTCAAAAATTTCAGAATAACCTTCAAAAAAACCAAAAAGTTTTGAAAAAAATTTCAAAAATCTAAAAAAGCTTTCAAAATCCTCAAAAAATCCTCAAAAAACCCCAAAAAATTGTCAAAATTCCCAAAAAAAATCCAAAATGACTTTCAAATTCTCAAAAAATTCACGAAAATTTTTTTCGGGGGCTCAGTCCCCCCCTAGCCCAAAATCCTGGCTCCGCCACTGAACATCAGGTCCACAATAGCTGACATTGTTGAGTGTACGATAGTCGAAGCAAGGTGTTGACGATGAAAGACAACTGATCATGTTACCCGAAAAATTGAGCGACATTGTTGTAAAGAACAGTTTGATATTGGACTCCATGCAGAATGAGTCGACTGAGAAAATGTAAACTCTATAGAGCCGTTGTTGTCATTGCAAGAATAAATCGGTGATACTGTCGACTGACCTAAGAATATGCATCAATAAAAAATATTTAAGTAAAAAGGAATAAGTTAGTATACCTTTCACACCAGAGAAAATGATGCTAAAAAAAAGAGGAAGTAGAAAGTGCATGCTTTCGGTGTAATGAATCAACAATTGAAATATTGAGAATGATTTTCGTTGCTTTTCTCTCTCCCGCAGCCTACTGATTGTTGCTTACACTAAGAAAACAAAATCCAAACAATAATGTCAGCTGCAATGTTGCTGATACAAATCTAAAATACAGTGTGCAGTGCACGCGGTCTTGAGTATGTGGGTAAGGATTTTTATAAGTGTGAGTGTTGTGATTTTGATGTGATGAATGTATATTTACAAGTGAGTGTTGTGCCGATATTGATGACACGCTTCGATGATTCTCCTTCCTTCTCTTTCTGTTCTCTTTCCATTGTTCTAATATATCTCTCTCCTCCCAGGTGAAAGAAAACGGCCCGTACACGGCCTGAAACGGCATAAAAACGTTAAAAAACGGCGCCGTTTTCCGTCAGCTCGGAAAACGAAGAGAATAGTGTTAAAAGCGATGGCCGTTTTCTAGCAAAAAAACGGCCCGTAAAACGAGCTGACGGATTACGGCGAAATAGGGTGAAAATTAATGCCGTTTTATATCGTTTTATAGCCGTTTCCGATGACCTTTCAGACGGCCGGATGATTCTCCTGGGCTGTCTCTCTCCTATATATACGTGTGTTATGTATGAAGTTGTGACACTCTGGATATGTGAAGAATCGAATAAACATCATTGCCGAGAGTGGCTGTAAACCACTCCACTTCTATCCAGTTTGTCCTAACGATATAAATCAAACAGAGTCTTATTTATCGTTACAAGTGTCAACATTATTGTATCGCGCTGTGTTTGGTCAATTGAATATGTGAAAAGGAGATCTAGATGGAGACGCGTATCAATCTTTCTTGATATAAAAACTGATCGTTACATCACTATGCATACTCGTAGGTTTACTGCCACAAGTGAATATGTATAAAGTCGGTTATCGAATGAGTCATACTAGACAAGCATTACTAGAAATTCAATCAGTGTATTTTTTTTTCTAAAATTGAAACAATTAGACAATAAAATATGAAATCCGTAATGCAGTGATTTCTTGTCGGTTGTCAGTTACAGCTAAATAGAGAAAATAAAGTTGCATCAATAGTCTTTACTCAGGTTCACATCCATTCACAACACACACCACGTTTATGAGAGGTATCATAACATGACAATAAAAATGGGATAAGACTACTATTGAAACTATCCATAGTATACTTGAACACCGGGGGTCAGTTGATTGTATACGTGACGTTGTTGATTGGTTACGAGAACGAGCAGTACTTTGTCTGTTTCGTCACATGTGATAACACATCTGGAAAATCCATATTGAGCGCATATAGCTGATTCATCATGTTGTTCTAAATTGACGTCAATGACAGTATATATATTGTCAGACGAATTGCTGAGAAGCCATTGACCGTTGGGTAGTGTTTGGATACTCATGTATGGACTATTAAGTTCAACTGACGAAATAGGTTCCATCTGATAGTTGTAAAGTGTAAAACTGGAATCGGAGAACTCATTAATAACCAATGCAATCCCAGGTCGATCAACTTGTGTCGTACACGGCCGTTTAGCCATAATTTACGACCGTATGGTATGCACCGTATTACGGTCGTTTTGGATTGTGCCATAAACGATCGGATACGGTCGGATACTGAAATATCCGACCACATTACGGTCGTTAGTAACCGTTTACGACAGGGCAAATGACGGCCGTAATACGGTGCATGCCAAAACGTCAAATTACGGCGCTTTACGGTCGGAAACGTTACAAAACGGTAGTATACGTTGCCATTTACGGTCGTTTACGGCCGTTTACGATCGTATCAGGTCGTCGTAATGTTCGACCTGGGATATTATGATCATTTAAGCCGATAGCAGTAATCTTCGTTTTCTCGGCAGAGAAAACAGATTTTGACCAACAATTGATGAGAAACCATTCTGTCATAGTTTTGGTTATATCATACAACAATATTCGTTTATGGGAATCCGTCACGAGACACATATGTTTCCAACAAGTTATATGCTGTAAGTCTACACCCATATCGCGAACAACAGTTGTAATCTGTTTTTCCATTGGATCTATTACCGCGATGGTCTTTGGTGTTCTTACTATGAACTGCTCAAGTTGAGATGACCATTTCATATCAAGTACATTAGCGTCCTTCCAGTCGAATGATGAAGACGACATCCTATGAAAAATGACTCGAGTGATTCTAGAATACTGAATATTAATAAGCATTGTCGGAGACGCACAGACTTGCTCAGATCTAATTGGTTTCACTTCTATCGGTGGTTTATGTGTAGCAATGAAATTTTCGATAAATGAGCGGTATTGTGATATAGGAGCAACTTCAAGAGACTGTTCATTTTCTGACGACGTAAGTGTTGGTAATGGCTCGATTTGCACCATGTTCACAAAGTCAAGCGTTGGTAAATTGAGATTAACACGATGGAAAGCTGATGAGTCAATCAATTCGCCATTCAGCTGCTTCATCTTTGTTTGAATGCTTTGTAGATCGGATTCAAAATAGTCATCGTTTTGACGAAAAGAAGAAATTTTCTCTGTCAGTGTGGTACATTCGCGTTCCAGTTCATCCGTAATCGATGCTAAGATTTGTTCTTGAGCATTGATTGTAGCATCATTTATCTTTTGGAACATTTCCCGCTTCCAATTATCAATCGCTTGGAGATGTTTTTGCGGCACTCTCATCGAAATTTGTTGAATATGCGATCGAAGTTGATCTCGCTCTGCGACAATAGTGTCCAATGTATCCGAAAGTGTCTTTCGATGTTCGACAAAATGATTTAGACAAAATATCTGCTTGCATCCCAAACACGGTACGATACCTGGCTTGCATTTTTCTACATCGGAATTCTGTATGCATGTTGCACATTGATTCGTCACTTCACTGCTCCGTGCCGTGCAACTTACTGATGTAATTTCAGTCATTTAGAGATTTTAGAAGTTGTGCCCTGTCAATCGGTTTGTTAAAAATAAGTATCTTCGCTTTTATCTTATCGTTATCTAAGGCAAAAAATGAAGGGAGTGATTTATCATCCGTACTTATTACGTATAGATCAAGAAGTTGCATTCTTTCAAACGAACTTACTATTCCGGTAAAGTAAGTGTAACGTTTTCGGGTCGAACGGTGCTGATTATTTTAGCAGTCGGTTAACTAACACTCAAAATCATATTCTCAATGCTATTAGAGTTGTTTCACGCTCACGTCAGCTAGTGAGAGAGGCTTCTCAACAATATAGAAAATGTCGTAAATAAAAATACGTTATTCGGAAGACTTGTACCCATTGAGGTATAACAATAAAGAGAAAAAGAGACAGTATAATAATAGCTATGCCACATCAGAAGTGAATTATAATCAAATCTTAAATCTGAAAAAATAAGGAGGATCTGCGACATTCTTCACACTCATCAATTTCATGTTGCAAAAATAAAAACAATAATTCAACTGATTCTCTTGCAAAGGCACATATTTATTTGTAATCAGAACCGAAGAAAAGGTAACTCATAACAACTAATATTTTCTTTGCGTTGTTGCTATATCTCACGTGATGCAACAAAAAACATTCTGTATTTTTCGTAAATAAAATGCATAAAATCAATCGTATTTAAGCTGACAAGAAAACTAATGTATTTTGAAGGAAATTTTATCCATGTCGTATTGAAAATGTTAATTAAAGTCTTCGAAACTCATCCAGACGTAATCTGAATAATATCCAAAATAAATGAAATTATCGTTTCAATTATTCTAATTTGATGAATCTTCCTTTGAACTTCAATCAATTCATGCAATGAGTCATAATCATGATTATTATCAACGGTTTGATCAATGTGTACATCTTGCAATCATGAGTAGTTCTATGTTGTCCACTTCGTAGATCATCATAAAATTATATATCGAATGGCCGAAATCTACTAATTTTGACTAGCACGATAATACTCATCATGATTCGATTTCTAATAAAATGAAAAGACCAACGAAGACTATTCATCTGAGAACATGAAAGAAGTATTTCTACTTTTTTTTTAACGTGAATGACATAAATGTCATTCCATGTAAGCTACAACCGACCCCGTTCAATCGATTGAAATTTTATAAATTTTATGATCAAAATAATCCACCGTATTGCGCAATTATTCGATTTGAGACAGTCTTTTTCAATAGGTCACTGTTATAGCTAATACATGACGAATCTAAACGACAATTACAATGATAAAGTTCTTCAAATTAGTTCAAATAGGTTTATATAATTTATTTGTCTATACGTAACGACAAAGCTACGAATAATTTTTTGCATCTTATAACTCGATATTGAAGAATAAAAACATGGAATCTAATTTATTTTGATTCACGAAGAAGATTCATACAAAATAGATAGTCTAGAATATATTGCACTTGATAACCTAAAACTGATCACAACTGTCTTTCGTTCTGTATATTTCACGAATCGATGAGTCATAGGTAAGAGAACGAGCAGCATAGATTTACTGTGCAATATCTGTATGAAGGACTCGTATAAAAGTTTCGTTCTCACAGAAGAAACGTTAAGATTGTACTTCACAGGATCATTTTCTGTAGTACATATCGACAAAACACCCATAGCCAAAGAAGACCCAAACAACCCACGATGACGAGTGGCAGTGGTTCTTCTTGAGCGTGAAGTAGGATGGGGCTGCTCTCTTCTCGAGAGCTCGGCCTGCTTCCTTTGATGATCGCACCTTGTTGTGTCCTCGTGATACGGCAAGGAGGGAAGCGACCACATTCAGAGTGGTTGGCTATGGTGTTTATTCTATTAAATAAAATTAAAAAAGAAGTATCACTGGTCATCTCGGGAAAAAACGTGTTTCTAAGGTTATATGAACAGATCATTCCATGACATTTCTCGAACGTTCGAGTTATTTTTCTTCACGTCTCTTACTATGAAATTTATCCACTGACTAAAATATGTTGATGTTACCTTGCACGTGAATTCACATAGAAAATATGTGTAAATTCTACGATTTCCGCTGGTATCATTCAATTCTCATAATTATTCGACTTCTAAATAAACGATGAAATCAATGAAGACTATTTTTATCAAAACATCAAAGTACTTCTTGATTGTGAATGACATATCTGATGTTCACTGATCTATGTATTTGACTTCAAATAGATTTATATAATTTATTTATCTATACGTAACAACAAAGCTACGAATAATTCTCCTACATTGTATTACTCTGTGTTGAAAAAGAAAAATACGTAATCTGATGTATTTTCATTCATAAAGATGATTCATTTTTCAACTTTTAAAGTTTGATTATTTTATCGATCAGCTAGCTATACATAGTACAGAAGAACCAAAAGTGTCTTTCGTTCTGTATATTTCACAAATCGATGAGTCATAGGTAAGAGAACGAGCAGCATAGATTTACTGTGCAATATCTGTATGAAGGTCTCGTATAAAAGCCTCGTTTTAACAGAAGAAACGTTAAGATTGTACTTCACAGGATCATTTTCTGTAGTACATATCGACAAAACACCCATAGCCAAAGAAGACCCAAACAACCCACGATGACGAGTGGCAGTGGTTCTTCTTGAGCGTGAAGTAGGATGGGGCTGCTCTCTTCTCGAGAGCTCGGCCTGCTTCCTTTGATGATCGCACCTTGTTGTGTCCTCGTGACACGGCAAGGAGGGAAGCGACCACATTCAGAGTGGTTGGCTATGGTGTTTATTCTATTAAATAAAATTGAAAAAGAAATATCACTGATGATTTTCATTATGAATAACGTGCTCTCAAGAAAGAACATGTTCGTAACGTCATATGAACAGATCAGCCTATCATATCATCATCACTATCCGTTGCTCAATGGATTTATCTCGTACGATTGTCTACATCTGTTTCAATACAAATCTAATCAATATTTATTCATATACCTAAAAACTATAATTTCTTAGTAAGTTTCGAAAATAAGTAATGCGATTATTGGCTGTAACGAAGAATGTTCTTGTGGTAAAAGCAATTAATTTTGATTTATTTTAACCAGAAGAGTATTATATAATAGATAGATGAAATCTATTTTATGATTATCTTCTCATGAAATATGGAATTCAATTATTAGTATGGTCATCGAGAAAAAACATAGAAAATCATTTAAAATCAATAAAACATCGAAAATTATTGTATTTCTTTTTTGCTTGCGAAATAGTAATTTTCTTTCTGTCTCATTTAATTTTGATGAACCATTATATATAATCAATCGAGAGAGAGAGAAAAAAAAACTAGCATCTGATTCAATCCATTAAGTTTCTGACAGATCAAAGTATTGTAGATAAGATGAACAACTGCAATGAGAAATTATCAATTTTTCTTTCTTGTTGTTCACAGTTTGTTTGTTTGAAGAAAAAAAGAAACATTTATAAATTAATTGTAATCATAGTCGTTTAACTAAGTTAATGTTTCGTCTGACATTGACGTCAAGATGGTGTATTTACTTGAACTCGAGGCGCTAATCAACAAGTTGTGTCTATGAAGAAAAATTAAGATGACCCCCTTTTTTCTCGACATATGACATGTCTGATTCCTCTTTTCCCCTCATTTTCATGTCTACAGCATGTTTTTCCGGTCTCTCTCTCTCGTTCGTTTGACACATCACTAATTCAATTCCATTGCTGTCCCGTGTCATCTTGAATGAAGTAAAAATAAAATCAAACGACCATCTTCATTTCTCGTCAATGTCACTGGGCTTGCCATCATTTCTCTTATAAATCTAATCATGCGACAACCATAAAATGAGTGGGTGGTCGGCAGTTCACAACACAAAAAGAAAAATTGAAACGCCCGTTTTACATCTATACAGATGTTCGCCTATTTCACTTTCATGATAAGCCAAAGGCGATGTTTGTTTGTAACATTCTTTATCTTCAAGGACTCGAAATTGCGTTTGGTCATAAAAGTTGATGAGAAATGATTATGATTATGAATTGAAGCTCGATAACTTCAGGCGATGTTAGTGGATCAACAGAGAAAATTTGTCGTGCGTTAAAATGTATGTTTACTCAGCTCAAGGTTATTGAGGATCATAGCTATCTCTATTTATCTTTTTCTTTTTGGAATACAATGAAAGAGTGGAAGAATGCGATAAGATTTAAAATGCTTTTACTCTTTACTTGCAAACGGATGTTCTCTATGCGAATGAGCTTTGCGATATGAATAGAAACGAGAAAGTCTAATTAGGGCGTGCCAACCATGTCAATTAAGTAGAAGGGCGACATGAAGCGCGCGTGTGATTATAATGTTTCTTTTTTTCTTCTTCTCGTCTCGTATATATATATATATATATACTGGCCAGTTCGAACACGCACAACTAAACAACTGACACATTTCCCTGTGCTTCAAATCTTTTTTCACATAGCATCTGACTATATAGAATGTAGAAGGGGCGGATAATCATTAAACTACCATAGTCCATTAGCTAATGATGATGATCCTCACCTACTACCGCCAAACACTGGTAATATATATATATATAGCTATATAGAAAAATGATACTCCTACTTGTCACTTTCTCTTACAATAACAACAGCTATTGGTCTTTCTTTTTCATACAAACGTCTTGCGTTTGTAGTTTTATGCTCATCTTTTTTCTTGCTCTCCCCTCGCGTTCTGTTCAATGAGCGTAAGAAGGAGAGAGTAAGTAGAGAGAGAGAGAGAGAGAGAGCGAAAAGAATGGATGGACAAAATCGTCTCTCCTTCTCTCTCCCTCTCGTTTTCTTTATTACCACAATTAAGCTCAGTTCTGCGACATGATGAGAGAGAATGAAAAATACTACATAGATGGTTGTCGTTACGATGAACTAAATGACAAGCATAAGTGTATGGCACATACATTTATTTCGAAAGTAACAGGTGTCTTGAGATGACAAAAGCATAGACAGACATCTCGATGACTTGCTTGCTCACCATAGGTGGGAGACAACATACATTTTATTCTATATTTTCTTTTAGATGTAAAACAATGAACAGCAAACTAACATGTATTTTAGAAATCAAATGATGAGGATCGATGAACATGGTTTCCTGTAAAATTCTATATGTACTTCGAATGTTATTGACGTTCGGTAAGACTCTTTTACTTCTAGTCTCTTGAGACAAAAGATTATTAATCGCATCATACAATAATCAAAAGTTCTAATCGGACAGGTGCACTAATCTAAATCTTTGGAACACGATGCACTGAACTATTGTATTTTTAAAAGTCATTTTCTTTTCTTTACTGACGTAATTCATAGTTCAAAATTAGCTTCACTATGTAATTAGGTGTAAGAAAGAAGGAAAGTGAAAATCTGTTTAAATCGCTGTCGGCTTTTTAACGATTAACCAAAAAAAAAATGATTATCAATTTCCGTATGAAAAAATATATATGTATATAAGTACTGTTCGAACGTCAAAAGAAAGGGCCGTCGACGACCTGATGGCTATTCAATTGTCTTTTCCCTATATACAATTGGGTGCATTATGAAAAAATAACAATTCTTACATTTCTTTTTTTGTTTTTCTACTTATAAAATTGCACTTGTTCTGTTTATATCTTTTCTGTCCTTTGGGCAAGTCAATGGAAGTTTTTGTGTTGAAAAGAAATAATGATTACGGCTGCCGTATGCATCTGTCAGAATTATAAGCTTGCGTCACCCGTATACTTCTAAAGCGCGTTGTAGAGAGAAGAAGAAAAAAAGGTTCAAGTGCGCTTATTGAGACGATTACCAAAATTTGATAGATTGAATACGGTCCGTTACTCTCATTTATCATAATTATTGTTTAATAATTTTAAAAAAAAGCAGAGTAAGTCAAAAGAATTAAAATATATTGTCATTTAATACTCGTGTGAATATTTGACAAGAAAATTGTTTTATTTCATTTTTCATTTTCAAACTGATAAATAATAAAGATTACTCGACATGTATTGTAGACAAATGTCAAGATCGATTAGTGTCTGATTGAGATCTGTTATCTTTTCTGTCTGTTTTAGGTCTTTCATCAGCTTCATCATTGCCGACCTGTTTTATTTCGACACCGTTTGTCGGCGAATGGATACAACCTGGTCTTGCTGATTCGATAACAATCAATAATACATCGTGTTCATTAAAGGGAACATGTATTGCTACTATTGGACACCAAGATGTGAAAAATAAATTTATCTTCTATAATGAGTAGGTTACATAGAGTATTTTTCATTTTTAAATTCTTCTTCGTTTTTTTGCTGTATTACTCATTCGCACTGTTTAATATCAAATGATGTAAACATAACAATACTATCTATTCTCGCATCTTTATTCAATCCAGACATATATGAGTTCAATTTAGAGACGATGAATAAAACGATTTAAATCAAATTGCTTGAGCTGTTCATCCATTTTGATAACCTTGCGCGATTTCACCGTCTGCTCTCTCATACATCTATATACAAAAGAATATAACAGTATATATATATATATATACCCTTTGTTTAACTTGGAATCGAGTGAGACATGTACGTAAAAACAAATACAATATTTCAAACTAATCTTAGTAAAAGGGTAAAAATGTGTGTCAATAGAACGCCAGTAAAAGAGAGAAAGGACAATCAAAAATTGTTTTGTTTATTTATGTCTTTTGATTCGTTCAATTTTCTTTTCTTTTTTTCGTTTTATTTTAGACAGACAAGATGTAAACGATGTGTTCTATTTATTTCAAGACATTTAAATGCATTGCAATATCGTGAAAGTAAGTACTGAGAAACATGCCATAATATTTTTTAATTACAATCGATCAGTGTTATTATTAACACTCAATGATCAATATATAGTGATGAGATTTTCTTACTCGCTTTTTCCTATTGATGTTCTCTCTTCCTCTATACATATACGCAATATTTCATCTACAAAGCGATAGACACGTAGTCATGCTTACTTCCGTTGAACAACTGACTATTTTGACAATATGTCTTATGCAAGATTTTCTTCTTTTAACTTCCGTTGTCTTAATGATGACTTGTCTATTTCTTCTAGGCGAATGCTTCGATGCCGACGACGATGACAATACACGTATTTGTGGATCAATCACGCCTGATACAGTTTTATATACACTCTTCCGGGGTAAGAAGATAAAATCAAATGAAAATAAAATATGTAACCTGTCCATCAAAATCAACATTAATTAGACGAAAAGAAATCCGGTAGTGCGTGCGTGATAGGATAAAAAAAAAAGAAAAAGAAAACGTCCATCGGCAGTGATAATATACTCTCTGGTGAGCAGACGAAAAGACTGACCGACATGACACATATAGAACAGATGAATGTTCACTGACCTATATAAACACAGGAAATTAGCAAAGCTCCCGGCGCCGCGAGCTCTCTTTGTCGAAATGAACTTATTTTTTTTTACAACCGAAGAGAAGATTGTATCGAATTTTGAAGAAAAAGAAAATATCATGCATATTAATAATTCGATTAGAATAAATGGTGAATGATGTTTAATTTTTCTATGTAGAAAATCCAGAATCAATTCCATGTCCATTTGATCAATCGTGGCATTTCGAAAAGACTCGTCAAGTATCGAAAGTTTGCCATCCGAAAGCGTTTCAACATTGTTTGTCATCAAACACATTTGAAGTATCATATAATAATCAATGTCAAACTAATAAAAGTAAACACATTCGAAAACAAAAGAACACTTTTTATAACAAATCATTTTCATTCCGATAGATTTAAGAGCAACATGTTTTGCTCGTTTCACTGATGGAAATATCAATTATGTTGTTGCTCGAAGTAATGATCGTAAACGATTTGTTTGTTTTGTAAGTTTGATCAATAAAAACAATAGAAATTTTCAAAATCTTTCAAAATTTAGTCATATTCAAAAGCAAAACGTGATGAACAACATACGTTGCCCAATGAAGTTTATTTATCTGTGGATGAAACATGTCGAGATTTACTTACAAGAGAATCAGCTATTGTATTAAATGTACTTTCGGGTAAATAAATTCTAAAGAGATTACTAAGTTAATGCTTTCATTTTTATGGGATAAAAAGCATAAAATGATCCGTCTGTGAAGTTGGAAAAATTCTGAAATTTATTTTGTATTTTCTTATTGACTAGATACATATCATCGACAGTATGAATCAAAAATTCAATTACCACACTGGACCCAAGGAAAATGGTTAACTATTGGAACAAGCAGTATGAATATGAATTCAGTTTATATAAATAATACACAACTTATTATAAAAATCAATGGTGATCAAACTATTCTGCATGATTTGAAATTAACTCGAGTTATAGTGAAAAGTCGACCACATGAAAACAATATTCGAATTAAAGCTAAATCTTTTGAACAATGGTAAAAAATTGTTTTCTAAAAATAAGATTTATTATATAATTTTATAGTTCGTCTATTCTCTATTGTATTCAATTAACTTATCGATCGCCCGCAGTTATGGATCTTTCAATAAGTAAAATTTTTATTTTATTAAAAAAAAGAAAGAGAAATCCATTGTCTAATTATTTTATTAGGTTTCGATGAAAATAAATGTCAAGTTAGTCATTTACATTATACACTTTTCAGTAAGATTTTTTTCTTGTTCTATTCGATTTTTTCTAATTGATTTTATTAATACATAGAACCTTCAACCTCTTCGAATATTTCCTGTCCACAAATGGGTATTTATAGCTCATCGAAAACCTATCGCCCTCTCATTCCCGTTTCAACATGTTCAACCGGTGTTTGGACATTATCTATTGGATGTGAAACATCGAATAAAAGTGAATTAACATTTTCTTCAGCGTGCCGCCATGAAACCGTGCCTGACGTACAAGTTATAACATCAATTAAGGGTATTTGTCTAGCATCATGGCGTTCAGATGAACAATTTCAACGTACAATTATTCTTTATGAGCAAACACGAGCTTTTTGTTTGGTAAAAAATTCCTAAAGAAAATTTTGATTTTCTAATATATGTTTGATATTTTTTCTCTAGATTCAACCATTAAAACCAAAGATAGCAAGTTGGATATTATCAGAATCAAGTTGTACAGATATCACTGTATCATCAATCAATGTTGAAAATAGTTTAAGCTATTCAGATAATTGTCAACATTACATAAAGTCGTCAGAATTTTTAACAACAAATAATAGTTCAATTGAAAGAATATCTTATTTATTATTTTCTTTTTTACTTGTTCTTTTACTATGCAAGTATTAATATATATATTTGTGTTTTTTTTTTGTGTGATGAAAATAAAACTAAAATTATAAAAGAGTTATGAAATCTTCTCATATGACAATGCTCAAACAGAGATAAACATAATCGGCACGATTTGTCAAAACGATTCAAAACAATTCAGTATCAGTAAATTTTTTATTATGTAACTTAGGCATACTTCAAATCTCGAGTTTCTCTACCGCATTCATTTTGACGAACTAATTAAATTTACAGTTTATTGACAACGGGCAAATAAGATTTCCTAGTTTTTATATCTAATGAATGCATACAAAATAATTGTAATTGATTCATTACAATCAGTATCCTCAGCGATGGAACTATTTCAAATAAGTCACGAATGGCTATTTATCTTCGATCATTCGTCCGAGAAAACAAATTGCATCATTTACTCAAGGAACCATAAAATTATTTTTATTAGCCTTATTATCGGCTTCGGATGCATATGTTGCGAGAAATTAATAGTACAAGCAAAACATTATGTCTCCGGATCTAAACGTAATCTTGAAATCAGAATTTTCTCTAGAATAACCGCAATGGTGTCAAAAATTTAGAAAGTAATTTTTACCCTTAGACATCAGGTACTACACTCTAAAAAAAATCTGTTCTTTACCGAACTCCCAAAAAAGGTTCTGGAGATTTGTAAAAGCATCCAAAGGTGTCCAACGTCTCAAAAAAGGAATAAAAAATCTACGAAACCTTTAAAGGTTCTTATCGTGTGCCCAGAATAAGAATCTTTTCCTGCGAAACCTTTAGAGTTTCATATTAAAACCAAATAGTTTCGTACTAAACTCTCATGATTTCGTAGAGTTTGATACGAAACTCTAAAGGTTTAGTATTTCCTCTACGAAAAAATTTTCTCGTCTACGGAACTTAAAAATAGGTTTCGTAGGAAAAGGTTCTTATCCTGGGGACACGATCAGAACCTTTAAAGGTTTGGTAGATTTTTTTATTCCTTTTTTGAGACTTTGGACACCTTTGGATGCTTTTACAAATCTCCAGAACCTTTTTTGGGGGTTCGGTAAGGAACAGATTTTTTTAGAGTGTATAGAATGTTCCTAGATACTCATCAACACAAATCTAAATCTGAAAAAATAGAATCTATTATCTTTATATCATTTTATCGGTAAACATTTTACGAAAGTGAATACAAGATGAAGAATTGAGAAAAAAAAAGAGATCATGAAAGTATACATTCCACAAAACCTGCCATATATATACAGAGAGAGAAAATACAAATAGCTTTGTTAAATAATCCAAAAATCGGATTATGCTACTTCCAAAAGAAAAATATATATAACAATAAAAAGCAACCATACAGACTTAAGCAGACTGTTTAGAAAAAAGATAATTATACAAAAAACAGACGAACAGAGGACGATTGTTAGCTACCACAGCATCCATTTCGTCGTGGTTGAACACTAGGTAATACATCAATCGATTGATTCTGATATGTATTTGCATTGTTAGGGCCAGGTTTTACTCCATCCCATCTTTAAGAAAAGCGCAATATTAAACTCATAGTAGAAACAAAAATAAAATTCTTACCCATTTTGTACATGTATACGTCCTTCGATTAACATATCGTAGATTTCTCGTGCAATAAGTGCAAATGCTTCTTGAACATACAGCGATGATTTTGATGATGTTTCAATAAAGGATACATTATGAAAATCAGCAAACGCTTTTCCTTCTTCAGTTGTTACCTAAGAGAATAATCGATTAAATAATCATTTTATCTTTTTTACAAACTAACTTGTCGTTCAGACTCTCGATCAATTTTAGTACCAACAAGAAGAAAGACACTTTGATACGGTTGAATTTGTGCACGAGCTTCATTCAACCAACTTGTGACATGTGTAAAACTAACATAATTTGTTGTATCATATATCAAAAGAACACCCACTGAATTCCGATAATATGCACGTGTGATACTTCTATTAAAAAAAAACGATTGTTTTCGTATGATATTATCTTTTTCAAAAATTGTTTACTTGAATCGTTCTTGACCAGCTGTATCCCATAATTGTAATTTTACTTTAACACCAGGTTTAACTTCAATAATGCGCACATTGAAATCAACACCAACTGTTGGATCCTATTTCAATAGATAGAATTTTAATATTTCAATAAATAGAAACATTGATCTTACTGGATCTTGAGAAAAAACTCCATCACAAAATTTGCGTAATAGTGATGACTGTAAAAAGAAATAGATTTTTTTTAATCTGATGGTTTATTATATTTATTTACCTTTCCGACAGTTGAATCCCCGACAACAATTAATCGAAATTGATAATCATAACTGTACATACTATCCATTATGATTAAGACAATATTAATATCTTTGGCATAAAATAATACAAAAAATATCTGAAAATAGAAGTTAATTGTTATTTAAAAAATTCATAGATATAACAAGATTAAAGGATTTATGATTGACAAAAACAAGTTTAGTGATACGAAAGGCATAGACCTATCGCAAAACTAACAATTAAACATGGTATCTCACAAAAAACCCAACAATCCGTCGTCTTGTAGTAATATTATATTAATTTTTATTTCAATATATTTTTCAACATTTCTCAAGGGATTCTTTTTCTATTAAAAATATAGTCTGACGTACTGATTATTTAATAGGAAAGTTTTGTTTGCCACTATGTACTTCATTGTAATGATTAGTCATCAAACAGTTTCTCTCATGTGCTATAAGGAGGAAGAAACATAAAACAAGTGACTCGTTATCGGCATCGTCGCATAAGAGAAAAACGAATGATGATGTCAACAGCTGTATGCAGAAGAAAGAAAGAAAGTAAAATAGGCAAACATCAACGGTGGTGTACATTATCTAATTCTTTCGAGACATCATGAATCAATATGTTAAACTTGATAAAGAAATTTTTCTAACTCCAAGAATAGATTAGTGTACGTTTTATGCTTAAGAAAGATTAATTTTGTCATTGCTCGATCTTAGAGTATATTGAGCTGAGAATTACTTAATGTGATATTAAATTATTTTTTTATACAAACCCGTTACTCATTCATGAGTGAGATGAGATGACCAACAAGTGCATACAATGTCTTGTGATTGATTGAAATAGAAAAATTTTATTTTTTTTACCGTTCACAAGAATAATATTTGTATCTTATTAATGTTTTGAGAAAAATGAATCAATAAATGAATTGGATTATGTATTTTAGTAATTATCATTAGAAAAAATGACGTTTTGTGTCAAGTGATCTCATATTTTAAGAAGATTTGATTAATTAAATCACTGTGTTTCACTCACGTGAAACGAGAACTTTATCGGAATTGGTGTTTTTTCTGAGCAATTAAAATTTTCAAGTAAAATTCTACTCAACACTAAAACGCAGCTGAAAATTTAATTTTTTGTCATTCGTAGTTTCTAATAAACATTTAAATCTAATAATACTTGTTTGTTATAGGAATCAAACGATAGATGTCGATAGTGAACAATTACATTCAGATAGTTAAGAAAAGTGTGAGTGTATTTGTAGAATAAGTGGAACACCACATCTACACCCCGATATCTGACGTTGAGAAATTAATACAGAAGACCCCTCTAAAGAAAAAAATGATCATTCTTCCAATAATATCTCGCCGTAGTAGAATTTTGACACTTGAAATACTTATCGAATTATCATCTACATGGAGTAGATCCCTAATTTGAGTTCGAAAACAAAATCAAGAAAACAACGACACTTTCTTTTCCTTTATTCGTGATTATACATGAAAGTATCGCTTTTTTTCAATGATCGATATTTTTTCGATAGTTTAGTTTCAGATGATAATCAAAAACAATCTAGACTTGAACCATTTGGATTTAATTTTCATATATTAAATATCTTTAAAAAAGACCGGATATAATCTTTATTATTTTGATCAAATGATATAGACAACAAAACAGAAAAATAATAATTTCTACCTTTGACAGTAATGAATACTATTGAAAGATGTTAGAAGGAGTTATACATGTTTCATATGATATAATTATTCTGCCTTTTTATCTTTCGATGTTTGAATTTTTCATTCAGAAAAAACAAACATGGTATGTTTAATCGTGTTTCGGCAGCTCAATGGTAAGAGCACTGGTCCGGTTAACCAGATGTTCTATCTTGGATTCGATTCCCGCACGAGGCATATCATTTTGTTTTTTCTGAATCAAAAAATTCAAACATTGAAAGATAAAAACGAAAAATAATTATATCATACGAAACAAGTAATGAATACTGTAAGACTCGATTATAGATAAGAAGATTTTTTTCTACAGAATGAAATTTCCTATAAAGTGGAATAAATAGATTTTTAGTTGTCTAGTTTGTGTATGTGAAGAATTAACATGAACCAGTTTCATTAAGAAAATTTACTACAAACTTGTCATGTTGACTATTTGCAAATAATAAATTTAACCTATAACTCTTGAGTTTTTATATAGATTGTATAGATAAAATTTGAGAGAATCGACCAAACTATAATTACTTGTACTTTTGTTTTCTGCTTTCAATGTCAAAAATTTAATATTTACTGTTGATCGTATTAGTTTAATACGTGGGCAAGTCATCATCTTGATTTGTGATATGAAAAATTACACTGAATCTTACAATTGAAATTCTTTAACGAAACATCAGAAAAAGAAAATATTTTAATTTTGATACAAAAAAAAATTAAAGAATTTATTTCAAGTACTAATAGATAAACTCATAAAACTTAATTGATTTTTCTCGATCGAAAATCATCTGAAACTCTATAGATCAAGTTCTATGAATGTCTTCTAATTTATTCTTGCTCATTTTTGTTAGGAAAATATTTTATAAGAAGATGGTATGAGTTCACTTATCCTATAAATATCTAAAAAACGATCATGGAAGTGCTGTTTATGACGATGGTGAGGATGTAAGGAAAACTGAAATTGAAAACACCTATAACAATATTACATGAGTTTCATAAAATAATCATGTACACCATTACTGAAAATATGACGTTAGAAGCTTAACATTTAATATCGAGAATGACTCTGGATAGTATATTCCCAAAGATTACTTATTCTTAACGAACCGATCTTATTTGCTCCGAGTATAATTGAGAACGAAATAGGATTAATATTAGATAAAATCAAGAATTAAATTTTACATTTTTTCTATTGATTAGTTCTTTCTTTCAGGAATCTGTATTAGAAGTTTAGTTCGACTATTATTCTTTATTAAAGTTAATCGTGCTACTCGGGATTCAAATCGAATTTTCCCTTGATAATCAGCAATACTTTTTTCTCTCAATCTATTTAACATTCATTTTCGATGTTGACTTGTTCATTTGGGTTATAACAGTGAAGAATAGCATTATGTAAAACAAAACAAATCGTCAATTATGAGTTGGACTGTGTTGTTTCTGAAACTAAAAAAAACTTTTTTTTATATTAATCATTTTCATTGCAAGCTGACACATAACCAAAAGTGATACGACGTCGTTTTTATTACTTTTTGTTTTGTTTTAATTAACACTGGATAGGATAGCGCGGCATCCAGAACAAAAAACTGAATGCGTTTCTTCTATAGCAGATTGAAAAGTAACGTATGCATAGTCAGATGGTGAGTGTCAAATATTCATTGCAAAATAGTTTCCTGCTGTATAGTACAGCCCTCTATAAATAGTTCTTTTGCAGTAATGATTTAAGACACAAAAAGTATTTGGTTTATTGCTTATAAGTCATTATTTCATCCACTAGTTATTTTCACTTTGTCTTTACTTTAATTTGAATAAATAAAAAATAGAAGTCAAAAGAACTTTCTTAGGATAGATCTCTCTGTAGCCGTACATAGTGGGAAATGTAACTCATACGTATGTATATAACCCGTAGAACAACTGTTTGTTTTTTCAGAAGGTAGAAGGAGTAAATATAGATCGATACCTAAAAATATAGCAATCTATATCTAATTTTAAAATTTATTTGTATTTAATTTATTAAGTAACACTACCTAACAACACAAAGTTATATAGAATTAATTATTAAAGTAGTAGAAAAATACCTTGAGGGTGTGGGCGTGGGTCTTCTTATCTCTCTTCACACCCACACCCCACCCAAGATATTTTTTAAACTAACTTTTTTCTTATCACTTATCATCATTCCCAGCTCATATATACTCCTTCAATTAATTGATAAGTACTTATCAATTATAGATTACGCTCAAATTAATTACATAAGTCGACAAATTCATTGATAGTCATTTGTTAAAAGTGATAATATATTGAATTAAAAGGCAGAACATTTTTTAAGTCAGATATTTAATTAATTTAAAAGATGTTTGATTACATAATCTTATTAAACAATTTTTTTAAAGGCATCCTTTCACCAGAATAGATATTACTGTATTAAGTTAGGCAATATCGATATAATTTAGATATGGATTGCTATATTTTTAGATATTACATTAAATGCATGCCAAGGTAGAATGCCAAACCAGATTTAGTTCGAAAATAGATTCAACAAATAAAAAATTGAATCAAGAAATATAATTGCTGTTTCGATGTAGTAATACGAATACGAATCATGTTTGTTTTTGAGTCATGGAGTTGCTTTGATACCTTAGAAAATACCTTGATTTCAAAAGGATTCAGTCGACATCTAGGTATATGGAAAAAAAGAAAAGTAAGAAGTGCATGTGAGAGTGTGCTGCTATGTATTTTAAAGTTTTCTGTTTTTCTTAAAGTTTTTTATTTTATCGAAAAGAAAGGAGGAGTGACTCATAAGTTTTTTTATTAGAGATGTGCAGGGTAAGGTTTTCTCTTACCCTGTACCCTAATAAAGGAATTTTCGTTTACCCTTATCCTACCCTACCCTGTACCCTGGAAAATCTGTAGAACTGAAGAAAGAAATACTAAAATGCCATAAATTATTCATTTATCTCATTATAAATAATCTACAAAAGATTGCAATACATTTTTTTTTGAAATTTCTTATAAACAAGATATCGTTCACAATATCGCCACCTAAATTTTGGCGTCGCTCTTCAAGGATTCTTCCAGTGGCACTGAATATTCTTTGGCTTGTGCATGAACTAGCTGTTATGCCCAGTAACGATCCTGCTAAAAATCTAGCGGCGGATAATTTATACTTCACTTCTTCCACCATTGTAATACAGATTCTTCGTTACTAATGACTAATTTTGCTTTAGCATAACGTTAAATTTCATCTTTATCATCTTCACTTGAATCATTTTGGAATGTTAGTGCAAATTCTAGGATTATATCATCTTGTTAATAATCATCCTTTCTCATTTTCTTTGACTTTTTCTCTGATTTAGCAGTATTTATGATTGGATCAATTCATGATTTCTTTCTTTCTCTGACTCAACTTTAATTTGTTGAATTTTTAGTTGCATCATATTGTACTGCACCCCACCAAATGCATACCCTGCCCCTGCTCTACCCTTCCAGTGCTTACTCTGACTCTGCACATATCTACTTTTATGGTATTTTATATGGCACAGTCATGTTTATATTGTTCTTTGCCAACAGAATGAGTATGTTTATTAATTTTAGATTTTTCGAACATAAAAGAGTTAAGATGGATCAAGCAAGTACAAGTCAAAATCAAATTGTAGTTGGTTATTGGGCAATTCGAAGCTATGCAGAACCAATTCGTTTGACTTTACATTATACCAAAACACCTTTTACCGATAAATTATATATGCAAGGTGAAGGTCCAGAATACAGTCGAGAAGATTGGTTAAGTGAAAAACAAAAACTTGGTCTTGGCAAGTGACAATAATTATTAATGTTTCTTTTTATTTTGGTTATTCATATTTTAGATTTTCCTAATCTGCCATATCTATTTGATGGTGATTTCAAAATAACTCAATCGAAAGCTATTTTATATTATCTTGGACGTAAATTTAATCTTATGGGAAAGAATCTAAATGAAGAAGCGCGAGTGATGATGTTATGCGAAGAAGCTCACGACCTTCGTTCAAATTTGAACACAGTTTGCTACGGTCCAGGAGCAGAATCGGACGAAGCAAGAGCAAAATTTGTTGCAACAACTTTAACAGTTTCGATGGAAAAATTCGACAATTATTTTGGCAAGTGTACTACGAAATTTGCTGTCGGCGATGAACCAACTGTAGCTGATTTTCAAGTGTATGCATATATTGATTCTTGTTTATTATTGGATGGTGGACACGCCCTACTTGATAAATATGCGAATGTTAAACAATATTTGAAAAAAATAAGTGAAATACCCGAAATAAAAGATTACATCGTTCAATCTCATGCTCAGCTACCTATTAACAATAAAGGTAATTATTTCATATTGATATTGATAATATATTTGCTTTCTATATTTTTTAGTGGCTAAATTTGGTGGAAAAGTAATTAATAAACCATGAAATCGATACTAACCAATTTTAACTACATAAGACTTATCTTTTTCTCTATCACGCTTAATATAACTTCGGATTCTTTTATAATGAATAAAGATTATACGTGCACGTTTGGTGGTTTCGTGATTAGCATTTATTCTTTTTTTGTTGAAAAATGACAAGATGACCATCAAGTTGGATATCAAGTATTGCTTATATTTCTGTAGGACTTCGAAAAGATGAAATAGATGATTGATTTTAACTGTTGATCTATTGAATACGATCAATCATCAATAATAATCAACGTACCATTCACATCTAGTAGTATTTTTCTAAAAACGCTACATAAATAGTGTTTGTTTATTTATTTTTTATATTAGGTCATCGTGAAAGAACTTGATAAAAAAATGTAATGCTGTTCGTTTGTTACTCAGCATTAATTTATAGCATAAGAGTGATTTTTATTTAATTCATATTCTAATTGAAACTATTATTTTATAGAATATGCCATCAAATGAGTAAATCTTACTTAACAGTATTATTAAGAATTATTATGAGTTATGTGATCATTAAACTCATAAGTCATTCCGCCTGTCATCTTATACATAACTTTTCTATCTTTCTCTTTACGGGGTATGCTCTTTCACGAGCGTTCAGATAAATTCTAACTGTATCTCTGTTATTAATATATATCTGTTCATGTTTCGTGGAGCTCACATATTTTTGAAGAAAATGATGAGTGCAAGTTTAAAAGCGAGATTTTTGCGGCTTCCCGCCCATTACAGACATTAATGAGTTTAAAATTGTGCTAATTAGGAGCTTGACTAACTTGGCTGCTATTTCTTCCTTTTTAAATTACAGACTGCATCAAAAAAGCAATGCTTGTTATGTCAGGAGATCTCTCTCCTGCCATAAGTATGTTCTCTCTTCTTCTCTCGGTTTCATTCTATCACGTTTAGAATCATTCCATTCTTCTTCTCGTATCTATTCTATTTAAGTGAGTGTTAATGTTTCAAGATGAGGAATTATTAGTGGATGAGAATATAATAATAATAAGAAGGCGAAATAAAGAAGAAGAAGAAGAAGAAGATTGTAACAATGCTTACCAATTACAAACCATAGATACTAGTCTCTGCCATTGATAAATATACGAGCTAACAATTAATACTCCATTACAGACATAAGCAAATACGCAATGACCTAGTTATAGGTTTTGGAAATCAATGTAGATTTTTCAGATAAACTATTTTGAAATGTTTTAATAACCCTAAGGGATATATGCGAGTTTCACATTTTAGCCCCAAAGAGGTTGCGCTAACAAGCTTTTTTATTCTATTGTATTGTTATTCACTGGAAAGCTAATCATAGATAAATTGAGTTTAGTGGAACGCTGTAAATCTGCAGCGTGAATGAAGAGATTTTGAATTGTCCTGGTGATGCGTAAGGTTCGAAGCAGTGTCTGAGAAGTATTACAACAAACAGAAATCTCACGCAGTAGTAACTACAAAAGCATGAGAATTGAGGTCACACTAGGATATATATTTTTCAAATAGTAAAGTAGCTATATTCAGAGAATGAAGATCGAGCAGAATTAATGTACTCTTTACTTTTAGGAAAGTTTTTTGAAGAAGAGGATGGAGACGGGTTCATGTGCGTCCGTATCACTTTCAGATGAGGTGACATTTTATGTGACTGGTGTAGTAAATCGTCACAACTGTGTGATGTGGGGTGCCATTTCCGGTCATGGTATCATTGAACTATTCTGTTTTCGTGAAAACAATAACACTATTCATGTCACTGATGAAATGAAAGGTATCTAGAAATACCACAAAATTTAGTTCTTCTTCTAGAACTCCAACGAATCGGGTTCCAGCATGAATAAATCACATTCCAGCACGATGATACACGTTCTCATTTACGTCATGGCTTGGTTTGAGAGATGAGTTGGTTTCGCGATCGTTCAATCTCTCTCTGCTAAATTTCTTCTAATGAAGACTTGTGAAAAACAAATCTTTATGTAATCGCAGGCTACACGTCGGCAGATCGCGAGACCAGAATTATGGATGCCGTTTGCAGCATATCACGAGCTATCTTTGAAAATATATCGAGTGAAATTATATGTAGTGGGACGAGAAGGTTTGAAGTGGATGGTTGGCATGCTAAACATTTGCAGAATTGATTAGTCGCGCTATTATGATTTAATGGGTACCATACACTCTAAAAAAAATCGGCTCTTTACCGAACCCCCAAAAAGGGTTCCGGAGATTTCAAAAAGCATTCAAAGGCGTCCAAAGTTTCAAAAAAAGGATAATAAAATCTACGAAACCTTTATTGGTTCTTACCGTGTATCCAGGATAAGAACCTTCTGCTACGAAACCTTTTTTTAAGTTTCGTAGAGGAAAAAAAGGTTTCGTAGGGGAAATACGAAACCGTTACAGTTTCGTATCAAACTCTACGAAATCATGAGGGTTTAGTACGAAACCATTTGGTTTTAATATGAAACTGTAAAGGTTTCGTAGCAGAAGGTTCTTATCCTGGATACACGGTAAGAACCAATAAAGGTTTCGTAGATTTTATTATCCTTTTTTTGAAACTTTGGACACCTTTGAATGCTTTTTGAAATCTCCGGAACCTTTTTTGGGGGTTCGGTAAAGAGCCGATTTCTTTTAGAGTGTACACATGTATTGAAAAATAAATATTCAACTTGCAAAGTGACTCTTACAGCATTCTCTACTTTAAAGGATTATGAACTATGAATACTAGTTTGTCCGTTGTAAAAAAATCAGTTCATGTTCCTAAATCCATATTGGCAACTTCACGTCGTGCTGGTTTCCCACCGATGGATTCAACAAGTATTTTGTGAAACATCAGACGCATCATGAAAGAGAAGGTGTTGATTCTTGCTGCACATACTTATTCATCTTTTTCTATGAATCTGGAAATGCGATTTGTGCCTGAAAATCCATGCAGTATTTAGAATACAAATGCAATATTGATTATCTTGACTGATCATGATCATCAGTTACAGCTTCCATGAGAACATCTACTGTCGAGAAGATGCTAACTAGTTCATCGTACGATTGCTTAACACTTGTGAGTCTGAAATATACTGAAAGCTAATAAGTCAATTTTCATCGAGTAACAGACTCGCACTGCTCGATAAATGATCAGCAAGTTTCTTTTGTCATCATGGAACGCAAGCACCAAAACTCCGCCATATAATTGAACAACATCAATGATTGCTGTTTCGAGAAACTCCTAGTTGGATAAATAATCGTTTTATAAAGAGCAAAAAAATCAAGTTTTGCTCATGGTAGGAAAGAAAAGACATTGGCGCGATACGAAATATGAAACACCACTATCAGATCTAGTGAAAAAAATTTGAATTAACTCGATCGGTGAAAAGCGGAAATAAACCAAAATAATGATCTCTATTCAAGCATGATTATTATTGAAGAAGCATTGTCTGTAAACAAGTGATGTCTATATAAGGAGGGGAAATCTTCGATTTGGCATTAAAATTCAATATGAATACTTGAAAATATACCACTACTGATATTCAAAGTACAGTCAGTCTATTATATCCACTTTTTCATTATCGGAAGAAGAGTATTCATGACACACACACACATCGATAATATGTTGTACCATTTGACAGAATTTTTTCAGGATCAGCATACACATAAATGACGTTAGTTGCTCGAAAATTATGCCGTTTGTAATAACGAGAGCTCAGAAACGCTGTAGCATTACCCGAGCTTGGTACTTCTATGTAAGATTTGTAACGCAGAAGAACATAATTTCGACCAAGTACAAGATTGAATACGGTAATTGTATCTTGCATTTGAACAGGCGAAGCACCCAAAGACAGATTTGGTTCGTCAGATCTATCGACTTTGAGGCGAAGTGGTAATATTACGTTCTGTTTATCTATAATACCAAAAATGGCATAACCATAGTCAGCATTATATGGTAAACATCCACCTAGGAGTGTACTTTTGTTACACGTCTGTCTTTGTTTGATCATATCGTTTGTGCTGAGTTCTCGTTCGAGTATTTTCAACTGATATAAATTGTAACACAACAATTTATCTTTTGGATTGTATGAAGACGTCGGTTCGTAGCAGCTAATACCGATAGCAGGCATGATATGATCGTAATCTGGATCGTTATCGGCATCATTCACGTATGCAGCAATAATACAAGGATGTCCTTGAATAAGATGTGTCTTGCGCCAAACAGAAAATTGTTGATATTGAGGCTGTANTTATGATTACCAGCGTCCGTTATCAATAATTCTCCGTTGTTGATCGAACAAATAAATTATTGTGACATCCAACAACCGTAGTAGAGACCTGTTATTAGTATTTAAAAAGTATCTAATCTATTAGAAAAGATCTAGGAATTAGGGGAAGGACACGTAACTAATTATAACCTTGTGGAATAGACCCAAATCTCTTAAAATTTAATTTATCTCACGAAACGAGACACATGGAGCCGAATCAAAATGAAAAATTACTCTCCTGAATTTTTACTTATTTCTGCATCAAAATAAGTCGTATGTTTATATACTAATTCCATATTGTAAACATCTATTCTTTCTTCAATTAAATAGCAATCACAGAGCTTTGATTCAAACATTTAGTCAGAGTTATTTGTTATTCTTATGTTCGTAAATCTCATCGCTCTCATACCTAAAATTTTTCTTAGACAAATATATTGAAATATAATCAGAATAGAGACAAGACAAAGAAGGAATTTATTTATTTTTTCGGTGACGTTGAGTCTTAATCAGCAATCAGCGAACCCGTCTCGTATCTATCCACATAAAGATTTCTCTTTCATAATTGCATGAACATATCTCAAATTGGCTCAATCGACATATGAACCAGAATTACCAAAGTCCTGGGATGAGACAACGGAGATTGGGATATCGAAAAACTTATCCAGCACAACTCTAAACTTAACCGATTGATTGAAGTGACGTCTCTCCACAATAGCCATGTCCATTTTCCCACTGTTTCCTTGGTAGAATATCGAGAGTCACGTTTCTGACTGTAGTTACTTCGCTTATCCTAAGAAACGACAGTACACAACAGATCTGTGTTACCTTTTGCAACATTTTAATGCTTTTTTTTATGAGTGCTACATATCGCTTTTATATGAGCGTCCGCAAATTTTATTTAATAATATTTGTATTGCACCCATGTTATTTAGCATATTAAAACTCATTATTTCTTTGACATATGTTTACAGGTAATTTCATCGCTTGTTTCTGCTTTCTCTGCCTGATAACGACCATGAATAACATAACACATTTCTTACTCACGTTCGATTAATCCTTATACATATGTGTGCACCATCTTGAAAATAATATTAAATGAATGAAGACTGTGAAAAGTTGCTTTTATCAAGCAAACCAAGAAAAATTTTCTAATGATTTGCGTTTATTGTATTCTGGAGAGAGAAAGTAAATATTTTTTATAGAGGACATTGTTGTGGGTGTAAGTGTGCTACTTCTTTTCACTCACACCCTCAAGATAAAAAACACTGTTGTTTTTTTCAAAAAACTACTGATTGGTGAAATTTCGACTTCGTAAGCCTGAACATGAACTCGACTCAAAAAGTAAAAAACAGTGGCTTTTCAAAGGTCAGCAAAGTGCTAAATAAGACGATGAAATCTCCAAGCTTCACGGAGAATAACGAAGCTTTTTCATGATTGATGGGTAACTCTTCATTGAACATAAGGTCGAAAATAATATAAAGCAGTAAAGGCTATTATTCAAAGAATTCCTGTGTTATAGAAAATAACAGTGTAGAAAACGAAAAGATGCAGGATCACTCATGATACATTTGGACCTTGATTTTCTTCGAAGAAAATCAAGCAAATAATGTTATATCGTTCCATTATGTACGCGTGGTCCTCAGTCAATTTCACCTAAGAATTTTCTGGATCGGAAAACCGATAGTATTTTGTTGTGGTAATTTTAGGAGAGTATCTATATCACAAAGAATGATATTCTCATTTTTCTGGAGATATCATCGCTTCAATCGATATTCTCAAATCAGGTTTATTAAATGAAATATTAAAGTTCAATTCAGTTTTTATTGGGTATTAATCATCTTCATCTTCATCATCCCCAAAAGAACATAGTAATCGTCTTCTATTTGAGTTCCTGCTAAAGCGTCGATGTCGAATTCATTGACGGTTCGTTCTTCAGCTATTCCCAAATTCCTGAAGCGTTCAGACTAAAACGGAGATATTAGTCATTATATACGACCCAGAATAGAATTACCGTACGAACCTGTTGTGAAACGTGGAACACGAAACGCAGCATAAGAACGGTAAAAGTGAGATCGCTCCGAATTCTTCTCAATTCGTCATAGATATTCTTTCTTGCAAAAATTTTCTTAATGATAATTATCTTTCGTCCATGTTTGCATTGCTCGAATAAAACTGTTGCTTTTCTAGTCAAATCATCTAATTGCATGAGTACGAGATCAAGCCGATGCTTATTTGCCTGTGCCTTGTCTGGTTCATCTAATGTTGAAAGCACTTCATGAACGATCTGCAACTGTCGAGCAACTGTTTGACATAATTGCCTGTTTTCTGTTGCTTGCTTGGCTACTGCGACAGCCCTCTCTATTAAAAAGAAATGCAGCTGGATATCGTTATTGCTATGGTCATGTGGAGTTTTCTTCAATCGAAGCAAAAATGAACCAATTCTTGGAGGAATCTATTGAAACCAAAAAATTTTCATCTTTTAATATCTTATGCCTAGATCTCTTTTTTTTATAATTAGATTCATCCACTGACCTTTCTTCAGTTATACCCAAATTTCGATACTGTGGTGTCTAAAGTAAGGAAATGACTGGTTATGTGCATTCGAAGTGAATAAATTTTACGAACTTCTCTTGCTATGCTGAATACCAGGCATAGCAGCCCAACTGCTGTGCTAAGATCTGCCTTTATATCTCTTGATTCATCCTGGATAGGTTTTGCCTGTGCAAAATTCTTGAGTCTGATAAAGACTCGGTTGCTTTGACTTCGTACAAATATAACTTTCGATCTGTTAGTCAAGTTTTGTAAATGAATTAATACGAGTTTAAGATGATGTTCATTTGCTCTCTTTTGCTGTTCTGGTTCTACCGATTGAAGAATGTTGTATAGGATTTCCAGCTGCACAGCTACAGATTGGCATAATTGTCTGTTTGATCGTAAAGTCGTGAGTAATCCTGTAGTTTCTTCTATTAATTTCATGCATATGGCTATGCTGATTGCCATTGTTATTTTGGATCTTCAGACGTAGAGGGCAAAATAGAGATGATTTGAGTTATCTAAATAGACAAAGACACATAGAGACTCAACAACATCCACACCGATGCCCAGGTCGACTAATCCAACGACGAATGCTATCGGATCCTATCATGGGCGGGCCAGCGTCTTATATGGAGGTGTGGCAATAAATAGTAATGCCTAATTTTTTTTAAAGAAAGCCATGTGTAGGGTGTAGCGTATGCATACCCATGTCGTCGAATTCGCCGCAATTTAGACGATTAATCACGATTTTTGAAAAAACCCTCGATTTATCCGTGATTAATCGTCGATTTTTATCAAAATGGTACATACATCGCGATTTTCCCGGAAAAATTAGTAAAAGCCGCAAATTTCAGCGATTTTATCTCGATAAATCGTCAATTTTCACTTAACTACTCACAATGGGTAATATTATGGGAAATCACATAATATCATTCATATTGTCGCCAAGCTAGCTATCTGCCTCCATCCTCAAGCTATTTGGCACTGTTATTCGTACTTTTTCTATTGACTACTTTTGTTACTTGTTTATTCAGCTCTTTTTGTAGAACAAGAAATACAAAGAACGTGATCTTGAGGAGGCCCTATGATAAGCAATCTGATGTCATTAACCTATTTCGTCAAAAATGCATCGCTGTTTGATGAATCTTGATTTTGTTGGGAAAATTGACAAAAAATCATCACTTTTGACGATATATCGCGATAAAAACGCATGATTTCGTCACGATTTTGATGGCATGGGTATATACAAACAGATATATGCCACAAATAATATTTTTAGGTGTGTCAATTGCCAGCAACTGCCTCGTGGTGGCTAGCCATTGGTTATATCCTTACTATTAATATTTTGCAGGTATGGCAATATTTTTGTCAGGTGTGGCAATTGCCACCAATTGCCTCGTGGCGGCCCGCCAATGGATCCTATAACATCCTACTAACTGAGGAAATTCAATTGGATTCTGGGTTTCGGAACCATTGACGGATCCGACGGAAGAATTTTAAACAATATCAAAATTCTCTTTAATGCAAAAGAGCTTTTTAGAAGTTGAGTATAGCAGACGTTTTTGGCGCATCGGATTCCGATCCTATCGATCCGAATCTCGGCCCAAAACCGGGAATCCGACGGAATCTGTTGGTTTTCATGTAAGATCCGATGCAACCCATTTTCAGATCCGATTAGATCCGATTGTAGGAATGAACGACCTGGGTGACTCCATCCTGTAGGGATTATCTTGGTTATGCATCGATTTTTTACAATTGTTTGAAATTGTTTTTGGATAATTATTATAAACGTCCCAATTTTTCACATTCATTGTCTTTAGGGAAGCTCAATTGTTGCGCACGAAAGTGGTGATATTTCAGATTTGGAGTTCATATGTCATAGACTTAACGATATTTGTACATGAATAAAATGATTTTCGTTCAAGTATGCCAATGAAATCTCTCAAAGTATCACCAATATCCAATGTTAGCTAATTATTCGCTCTGTAAAGTAGGCTAAATTGTATTTAAAGTTTGAAATGATCATGCTTTATGCCAAACGAGTATTGCCGATCAATAACTGCTAATAAAACTAAATGAAACATCAAATAATCTATGTTACTCAAGGAAATATATGTTCATATCCAACTAATTTATCAAAAGATTGAATGCAGAAATAGTTGTATTTTTATTAAGTTATCAAATGGCAACTACCCAGATCGAATGGCACACCTCTTATACCATAGTATGTGACTGAAAACATAGTCAGTATGAATAGCTATCCTTTTGTTATACCGATATCTGGTTTCTATATACCTACGGATGGATTACGAAGGGAGCGCGGCATCAATACTCTAAACAAAATTTAGGTATGTTCAAACGAACGTTTAAATTCATATGCTTTCTATTTAGATTCGTTCAATTAAAAATATTTTATAACGTAAACATTTTATAATTCTTTCTAATAAAAATGTTTTTACCCAGTATTTTCAATGACTTTTTATTGAATTAGAATGTTGATCAGAACATAAAACGGCGTCGTTTACTACCGTTTACAACGATCGTAATTGATCGTAATTCAGGCGGCAAGGGATACGGCGAAATACGATCGTTTACGGTGGTCCTAACGCTCGACCTGGGATTGTAGAATCTCATTGATCAACACGACCTGCAGTCATTTTACGTGAAACCTATCGTATTCTGAAAAATCGGAAATCATATTCCGAAGATTTCTATAATATTCTACACAGAATGATGCATTTTCTTTGAAATCCATCGACTACGTAAAGTTCCATTTTATTAGTGAAGCAGCGTCGCCATGGACAATGACAAACAAATGAAAGTACTTTCTGATTGAGCTCTCCTAACTTATTCATAGATCAAAATTTCTAAGATGGTTTTGATCATGTTTTGAATAACAAACTAATTTTATGGTATTGATGATTATTTCTTTGAAATAACATCACTTGTAACATTTCAATTAAGTAAATATTCATGAAAAAAATCCTACGTAATTCATCATATTAATTCGATATCAAGTCAGATCACAAGAAAAAAATAGAATAAATAATCATTATTATAATTCTTATATGATAATATTCATTTGTTGTGATTTGTAAAATATATTTCTTAGTCATCAAATATTTAATCATAAAGACATCTGGAAAGACGTGATTGACTCAAAATTTGGTTTGTTTGATGAATACTTCATTATTTTACAGATTTAATAAACAATATGCAAACCTATGTAAGTTTATCTCGATCAATAATTCTCAAGAAACAGAAAAGTTATATCAACTTATGAAAAGGAATAAACTTTTATTGCGATTCCGACACAATTCAAATTTACACTCAATGAAGCTAATCCGAAGTAGGTACGATTCATCATCTTGAGACTTTCATTTCTCTTATCAAATGAGAAAAATGAGTCATTGCGGTTCGACTCGATATAAAAAATCGCCGCGAAACGCGTGATTCGATTTTATAGAGTAACAAATCTGACACATGGGTGATGATTTCCAAAAATATGTATTAGTGTTAACTTCTCAAATTTTTATTTCCCTATCTGAGAAATAACTACGAAAAACATTTTATTTTTGCTCATTAACTCTAATATCCGATACACTGAAAGGGAGTACTGTTGATTGTCGATTTTCAAAGCAAACTTAACGATCGATTTATTCAAGTCACCACTTGCAAGATTGGTTAGGGCCTTTAAATAGAAGCTTTTTCTGCAAGGTGTTGTGAAGGAATATATAACTGCTGCGTCAATAGCTTTCGGAGTAGAGAAATATGATTTGAAGCGAAAATTGGCTATGCTCGTTCGTAAGCGTCTATTTAAAGAAGAAAAGTAAAAAAAAATTTTCAGATGACCTAGCATTTTTTTCTCTCTCATGAAAACAGACAAACAACATGAATCAATATGTGACGTAGTAGTTAGCATGATGGTTGAAATGGCGAATAGAAATTTAAAGCGAAGAAATCACTCCGAATGTGGCCGATCTATGAGAAAGTATAACATCTCGACCAAGTGACATCACTAAAAACATTTTCTGCACTTCTTCTGCCTCTTCGATTAAACAAACGAAGGAAATTCTACCCTGGAAAAATCTTTTCAGTATTAGGCAATTAAATTTCATTTGCATACATGAATCATTTCATCTTTACTTTTGTTGATATTTTCTCTTTACCATTCTTTTTAGTTGTTATTTTTTCATATTTTGTTTTGTGTGGAACAACAGAAGACTAAAGTTATACTACGATGGGGGGTGTTGTATATTGTAAAACAAGCAATCGAAATAATGAGATGTTACTTTTTGGCAATAAAATGCACAGCATTCTTCACATGTCTATCAAGATTCAAATGTTCTTATCCATTAGCAAAATGTCTCTTCTGCCGTTGCTTGCGAGACTAATTTCTAGTTCTCAAACAATGAAAAAGTGCACAGTACGCATAGCAAAATGATTTTCTTTAGCAAGAAATACAGATATTTGAGGGAGCAACGCCAACAAAAAGCGATTGAGTTCACTTCGGCATTATTCGTTTTACTAGATGTGATGATGCCTTAGGTGTAAGCCTGAGTTGGAAGCTCGAAGCTTTTTTTTCTATTCAAGACTTACAATTATGATATTTTACAGCGTTCGGCTACAGTGATTGAAAAATCTTGCGTTGTTTTATTGTCAAGTATGATCGTAATAACTATGAGTCGTAATCATATCTAATACAAATTCAAAATTAAATTGAATATTTTCTACTTTTTTCAGGACACTTTTTTATGTGTTCTTTCAGAATAACAGATAATTCATGTAAAACACATTGTAAAACTTACTGAGAAACACTGAAATAATATTATGTAAACGAAATTATCCATAAATTGATTCTTTGAATGCAAAGATGTAGGGAACTGAGAAGAAATAGATCAGTAGTTAGCTATTGATGTCAAATAAAATTTGAGTTTCTGTTGAAGGTTCGTCTATATACATACAATATTAAGTTGTTGATTGCTATTTTCAGAAATTAAGCGTGAAAAGAATAGGACTATATCATACGTATGTATTCACAACCATCTAATTTGATAAAACCATTCCGACCCTTTTCTCATGTCTTTCAGATCTGAGATCGGTTTGAGTGTGTTTTTAATCGAATGGAGCCGAGCAGATTGTATTTTTTGAACAACTCAACTCGTACTAGTTACATTTCTAACATCTTTCTTAGAATCACTTTCGTTTCATTTTTTTACGAGAGAAGTAAAATCTTTCGATTTCTTCATATATATTTTCAGCTTCAATTATATTCGAATTACGATTATAATTTGAAATGTTCGCAATCGAAGTAAACTATTATTCTTTCGCATTGTTATTCGTGCTCTTTTGCTAAATAGATTTATTGGATCTTTCTAAATGCTTTATGTTACGAAATCATATTTTCAATATATAAATCTGAGAAAGCCAATGAAAAATATAATGCATCAGAAGTATGTTGATACGTGTTTCAATCGAGCAATAAGTTTCGTCGTGATCTCGCATCGAAAACATTCATGCTAGAAATACAATCCAAATTTTAATGAAAAATAAATATCACTTGGAGAAAAATATTTCATACCGATTCGAAGAAACGATTATTCATGGGCGATAGCACCCTGCATTCATGTGAACTAACATGAGGTTCTTTCCTTTGTAATGCAGCGTTAAATCGAGCATTTATTTTATACGATGAAAAGCAGCGTATTGAAATAACCCATAGTAAATTTCTCTTTTACTTTCTAGACTATACACATTGACACTTTATAATTAATTTGTATCACAATTTAGTCGGCATAGAACAAAAATAAAATATAGTCTTCATAGACTGAACCGATACAATCAGTTTGTTAATCTTCACTAAACAATTCATGAGACAAGGCAACTCGAGATGAACTGCATATTTTCTTAACGTTGAAATTAATTGATATAAGGATAGAAAACATGAACGTTAGTCTTAATTCTTTTCGTTTACACCAAGAATATTTAAGAATCGAATTTTTCAATTGAAGAATTTTGCGAAAATTATTTTTCACTTCCTTTATGATACTGACTAACCACTAGTAGTATGATTAATCCAAAAATAAACGATATGTCAAGAAACGTGTGTTTCGTTCGTTGTAATAAAATTATTTTTTATGTTTTATTTTGTGTCAATCGAAATTCCACATTCAATATCTTGTAAATGTAACATTACATTTTTTCCTCCCGATTTATTAACTAATCATTACAGCCCATATATTTTACATTCGTTGATGTGTCAACAGATACGCCAAAAGTTTTGTTCACTTTTACACTGAAACAGTGCATAGCGTGAAACACGTGTGAACGAGGAGAAGAAGATAAAATTAAGTCAGTACGTGATATTTTCGATGATGTACGTATATCTACATAGGTTCGTGATGGATTTAGATCCCTATGCATTTAATCATAACTTTATTTTTCTAATGATTATCGTTCTTTATCGAGTTATGTACACCCCATTAACACTATTAACTCTGAGTATACACATTAAAAGATCTAAACGTGATATATAGAAAAACAAACACAATTCGTAAATAATATACATATATATATTTTTTTTTCTTTAGATAACTCAGTCATCTTTGTAAACGTTGGATTTCATCCAATGGTATACAGTTCAAATCATAGCAATACTTATGTTAGTAACTGCAGTAGAAAATGTATTTTAATAATATTACTGTTACTCAATGCACTTATTGGTGTTATTTATTATATTCACGGACAAAAAGAAGATGGCATAAATGCAAATACGAGAGCTACAAATGCTCTCCTTCATCGTCGACAGCATAATCTACATGGAATTGAAACAATAAAACCAATTGAATCTATTAAAAAGACACTCGAGCATGAATACAATCACGATGACTTGATGAATTTTTATAATCATGTACAAAAAGAATATTCATTAGGATTGAAATGTACAAGAGTAAAAATCACGCCGGCAACACCGATTAAATTGAATGTTACTGAACAAATTAAAAACAATACAAGACTGATCAGTGCGAAATTCAGGTAGAAGAAAAAAATACTTCAGTAAATTTTTCGATCTTAGAAATTCGTTCTATTTATTCATTGATAATCTCAATCGCTCGAATAATTTTTTTATTGGATTTAAAATATTCTGCGATTAAATTCATCGGAATAACAGAACATGTATTGTTTTCATAAAGCGAAAAAAAGGAAATTAAATGCATAACTCGAAGTACTATAATAGATAAGACCGTGTTATTGTCCGTAGACTGTATCGATTTGCTGTGTCACAAGCAACTTATGATGATATTTTTAGAGTCAAAACCAATATAGTTTGACGGGCAGAAAAACAGTCTCATTAACACATATCCTTTGTCAGAGAAATTACCGAAATTTGCCTAATTATTATCTGGAACAATTTAAAAGTTTCCTATAAATCATCTATTTTCCATTAGGTATCCTATATTTGTCTTTGACAAAGCTAACCAATGTTGCCATGAAAACGTTCTTTGATAAACTACTTTGTTTTGCTGTTGACCATTTGTTTTCTCATTATATGTTTACTTTTATTTCTTTACCGTCTATCATGTGTCAGATGTATAAACAATACAGCATCTTTGAGTGGTTCCGTTTTCGAGTGCCATAACGATGAGAAATATCTAATGATGTCTTGTCAAACTGTCAATCAAATTTTGAGTTTCTTTAAATGTTGAATATTTAAGTTGGGGTTTTCTCGTTAAAGCTAATTTTCGTTAGGGGTGTTAATTTATATTTACTTTACTTTTTAAAGATAAATAAAACCTTTATATTTAAAAAATAAAGACAAATGAAATCTCTATATTTATAAAATAAAGAATGAAGAATTTATGAAATCTTTATTCTTTAAAAAATAAAGAAAAATAAAATATTTATATTTATAAAGTAAAGATAACGATAAAATAAAGAATAAAGAAAAATATTTTTCCTTAAAAACCCAAAATTTGGTCTTCTCTGGATCGCTCGAAGAAAATTAAGAAGTCCAAGGCTAAAAATAAATGTTGAACACCAGATTTTTTTCCATAAATGATTTATGCCTCACCATCATTTGCTAATATTATTTCATACTGCAATGTCAGTGATGATAAGCAAGAACTGCAATCAACGTTTTCTGTTGTTATACAAATTATTTATCTATTTACCAATGACTGAAGAAAATCTTTCTTTATTCTTTATTTTATAAATATAAAGATTTTATTAATCTTTATTTTTTAAGCAATAAAGATTTCATAAATTCTTTATTCTTTATTTTATAAATATAAAGATAAATGAAATCTTTATATTATAAATATAAATATCTTTATTCTTTAATATAAAGATCAATAAAGATAAAGCAACACCCCTAATTTTCGTGCGTTTGATTTAAGTAAATTTTTATTTGTAAAAATATCAAATGAAGACAAACTAATTGCTTTTGTTTATTTAGTTCATTAGTTTCTTCAACAACACGTTCATATTCTCGTCGTTTTCAACGTACCAATTTTCATACATTTATAATAGATAATTCGAATGCATGTCTAAATGATTCCGTAGATTTAGTTATAATAATTATATCAAAGTCAAATAATTTCAAAACTCGCGATGCTATTCGTCGTACATGGGCATCAGGAAAAGATCTTGGTATTTATTCGTCAATAAATATAAAATATTTCTTTCTTATTGATTTCGATGAAAAATTAAGTCATAATATGCGACTTGAAAATAATATCTTTCGTGATATAATTCAAGTTGAACTACCAGAACAATATACATTAGTTACACAACGTGTTTTATCACTCATTGAATGGTCATTTCGGTACTGTCGTACAGCAAAATATTTATTTAAAACCGACGATGATATATTTGTTAATTTAATGTTACTTTTAAAATTTATTTCATCGTTAATTAAAACACCGACGAACAATTCATTTTTAATATCCGACATGAAGATTTATGGTTATCAACATATTACAGCTACAGTATTTCGTCAGGCAAGTGATCCCGTCGGAATTCGATACATTGTTACAGTTGATGAATATCCATGTAAATTATATCCGACGTTTTTATCAGGTTTTGGTTATTTAATATCGAAAAAAGCAAGAGATGCTATTCTCTATGCTGCTTACCAAGATGTGGAACCATTTCGAATATCCGATGTTTACTTCACGTATGCTTATTTTTGTTTTCATTGATCTCGAAGTCAATTGTTTTCTTTATTGTTTAGTGGTATTATCCCTGATTATCTATCAATTCCACGACAGCCACTCTCAAATTATAGTATTAGATTCTCCGGCACTTGTGACAATTTTTTTAATGGTTCAACAGCATTTGCATGTGCAGACAGTAGTCATCATGGTAATACAAGTGATGTTTTTAATAAATTTAATCAATATTGGCAACTTGTCAAGCAGAAACATCGAATTTTTTCTTAATTAATTCCACGTCCGTGATTAATGATATATATATATATATATATATATATTATATTCGTTATCTATTGTTGATAGTTGTACTTTTATTTAGAAAAAAAAAAGAAAATATAGATTTTATGATGATATATTCACGCTTAATCTACGCTTTAAATCATATGTCTTTCACTAGACTAGTGTGTTCTTGTATTTGTTTTCTTTCTGGTGTTAAGACTTCAACAATTTACACACGCACACACATCAAAGAACAGAATTGTTTTGTAAAGAAATATATAGATAGAGCATCTTGCTAAAGAGAATAAGAACAGGTTAGGCATTCAATTTTCTAATTGGGAGAGAAAAACATAGACATAAAAAGAAAAAAACAAAGAAAAGGTTGAGCGGCCAAGGTTTAAAAAAAATACAAATAGATGAAATAAAAAAGAAAACAATCAAATTTATGATGTTTTGTTGCCTTTAGTCTTTCCACACATACACACGCACATCGACAAATGCATAGATATGATTATGTTGTTTATTTAACTGTTTGTGTAATTTCACGATTGATCGACATGTAAACTGAATGCAGCAGTGATTTCTCCTTTATCATTTGCAACAGTGACATGATATTGACCTTCGTCCGTTGCCAAAACAACAGGAATTTCAAATGAAAATTCTTTTTCACTATCCGTAAATACGAATCGACTTGATTGACGATCGAGTTGTTTACCATTCACACTCCATTCAGCTATGATAAACAAACAAGAATTTTAATAGACATAAATTGTATAATTAATCGATATTTTCTTACCAGTCATGGGTGTTGTACCAGAAAGTGTGCATGAAAATTTGGCTTTATGACCTTCTTCTGTGCTAATACTTTGTGGAAACTGACCAACGCATGGATCAAGTGGTTCTTCATCACGAGCTTAAGAAAAAGAAAAAGAAAAACACAATTAGGTTGTTTGCAAAGAAAAATATGCTTATTGATTACCTTGAATAATGACTGAGCAAGATGAGAAACGTGGATTAGGTATTATTTCACTCTTTAATAAAGCGGAGAAGACACCTGAATCTTCAGGAAATCTATAAAAATATCAAATCATCAATAACAAAAAGAAAAGACTATTTTTGTAATAATTACACTTCAGCAACAACTAATTTAAATGAATTTCCTTCACGTTCTCGTCGAAAATCCGGATTTTCTGGGATTTCTTTACTGTTGCGTAACCATGTTAATTCAACTGCTTCATTACCACCTATTAATGCGAAGGAAAAAAAATTCTTGTTTTTTTTATGTAAAAATTCACAATAGAAATTTACCTAAAACAACACAATCAAGTGTTAATGGATCTCCTTCCATTAAATTTTGCGATTTAATATGTTTAACAAATTTTGGTTTAACTTCAGCAGGTTTTTCTTGTACTTCTTCTTCTTCTTCTTTCTTCTTGGGTTCAGCTTCATCGTTCTTCTTTGGTTCTTCTTCTTCTTTCTTCTTGGGTTCAGCTTCATCGTTCTTCTTTGGTTCAGCTTCTTCTTTCTTCTTTTCGTCAGCAGCTGGTTTCTTCGTCTTATTATCGGCAGGCTTTTTCCCAGCGGGTTCTTTCTTTTCTTCAACTTTCTTAGCTGGTTCTGGTTTTTTCAATGCAGCCGCTCCAACTGGCTTCTTTTCAGGTGCAGCTGGTGTTGCTGGTTTTTTACTGGCGGCAGCTTTGCCTGCAGCTGGCTTAACAGGTTCTGGTACAGGTGCTGGTGCAGGTGTTGGTTCTGCAGCTGGAGCTGGAGCTGGTTCTGCTGCTGGAGCTGGTGCTGGTTCTGCTGCTGGAGCTGATGCAGCTTCAATACTAGCTGGTGCTTCAGCTGGTGCCGATTCAGTTGCAGCAACAGTTTCTGATGGAAGTTGTTCTTCAACTTTAGCACTTGTTTCACTAACAGCACCTTCAGTTGATTCAACAGCAACAGCAGGAGCAGCTTCTTCACTTGCTGCTTGTGGTTCAGCTTGAACAACTACTTCATCTTCTTGAGCTAATGTTGCAGCATAATCTTCTTCATTTTCACCTGGTATATGAGCTATATAGTACAATCAAAATAGATAAGATTCTAAATTCGCTTGATTATCAAAAAATACCTTTGACGGTAAGCTGAGCACTTGATGTATCCGAACCTTCATCGTTAGTAGCTCGGCAAATATATTCTCCATTATCATCTAATTTAATTTTTTTAATGACTAATGTTGCTACATCCTCATCATATAATTGTTGAATACGAGATTCAACTACTAAAGACTACAATAACAATATAGAATATTTTCTTTTAATTCCAATTTTCCTCTTCTTCAAAAAACAAATTTACCTCGCCATTCTTCAACCATTCAATTTTAGGTGTTGGCTTGCCTTTCACTTCGCAGCGAAATTTAGCTGTGGAACCTAATTAAAAATAATATTTAATAAAATCCAAAATAACAAAGAAATCAATATATACCTTCGAAAACAGTTACATCAGAGAGTTGATCGCTAAATTTCGGTGGATCACGACGTTCTTTACGTTCTAAATATATATAAATAAATAGATAGCAAATACATTCTTTATCTATTGACAAACAAATAAAAAAGAAATATTCTTTGGTTAATCAACAAGGGAATTGTATTTTCATAATTGTCACGTAGATAAAAAAAAAGAGATCTATTTTTAGATAACATTTATTGGAACATAGAATAACTAACCATTATAATGAAATGAATCCGAGAACTTACTTGGTTTTTCTACATCAAGTGTATCACGTGCAGGTTTAGCACCAGCTGCTAATTTATCGCGCCAACTTGCATCTTTACCTGATGCACGTATAGGTGATGGTGAATGTGCTCGGCTTGCACCGCGTGATGTATCTTCATCGCCTGGTCGAGCTGAGTGAGCACGTCGTGTTCGACGTTGTTCTATGTAAAAAAAATTTTTGTGTTTTTATTATTCAATCTTGATATATATATATATATATATATATATATCTGTATTTACCTTCAACATGAAGTAAACAACTTGTTTCATCAGAACCTAAGGGATTAGTTGCAGAACAACGAAACATCCCAGTATCGGATGTTTCACATGCTGTAATCTCTAAGGTACAGACACCGTGAACATATGATGTCAAATAATGTGTATCGTTATCGCTCAATTGAGTACGATCTTTAAACCATTGTACCTATTAAAAAGAAATCTCTCGTTTTTTTCTAATATGATCAAATAAAACAAGTAGTAGTATTATTAACCTTTGGTTGAGGTTTACCATTGATACAACAAATTAGTTTACAACCAATGCCTTCTTGAATAAGGCGGGGTCGAAGCATGAATGAAAATACTGGTTTTGTATCAGGTTCATGCCATAAACTGACTTCCGCTTCATGTGCCGGGCGTCGAGCATAACTAACATCTCGATGTTCAAGTCGAGGTGTTTCAGGGAGAGCTAAATGAAGAAAGAAATTCCTTAGTTGCATTATCGAAAAAGTTTTAAATAAAAGTTATTTCAAAAGAAAAATAATAATGAATTAAGAATCTTACAAGATGGACCAACTGAATGTGGTCGCTGAAATAATCGTTGCCGATAGAGTGCACGATAAGCATACGGTGTTTCAAAATTATGATGTCGCGATGAACCACCAAACATAACACGCGAAAAGCTCGAATAAATCGATGATGAACCGAAGTAATAGCTGTCCATCTCTCCCTCTTACAGCAGTGATAGCAGCAGAGGAGTGATGATAAAAACAACAAGAGAAGAAAGAGACAAGTAAGTAACCTAAACAAGACTATCTAAACCACATGAAAGATGAGAGATAGTTGTTGACACCACGTATGTTGGCCCCCGTTATTTCCATGCTGATTCTATTAGGACACAAATATGCGCAAAGGAAACCACACAGATCATATCCCTCGAATAGGTTTATACCGATGCGCAAGTAGCACATATACGCACAAAATATCTGTTTTACTCAACGGTATTGGTTCTAATCAAATAACATCCTCATTATGTGGACGCACATACCCATATACATAAGAATGGCAAAGACCGATACAACATCTTCCATTCTCTTTCTCCTAGACAAGCACTATACGATAGAAGAATATTCTCGGCAACCACCATCGCAAATCAACAACAACAACAACAACAACAGCAACAGCAGCAAACGCTATGCCAGTACCCATATCGTTAATTATTCTTTTTTCTTCTTCTCCTTCATTTCTTGTTGTTTCCACCAGCGAGATCTTTTCTGCACCATACCGAGAATGTAAGGCAGAGAGAGAGAGAGAGACAGAGAGAACAAAAGCAGCTCGTATATAGCCTGCGTCATCGTATCATTTTACCCCTTCTATCTGTTCTTTTCTTCTATTTTTTTACTTGGATATTACCAATCCAAATATATCTCTTCTTTATTTTCTCTGTATTAATATTCGTCCGGTGAAGAATAGCATAGCTGCTAGGTTATTTTCAACATATAACTTGCTCGTTTGCTGGATGTCAATCAAGTCAAGGTCACCATTTTTACGTCTAATATCTCTAATAGATTATCTACATTTTATCTTACTTTTTTCCTTCTGAAATTCAATTCAATATTGCGATTATATTAATTGAACAAGAAGGAGAAAAATAAATAAATAAAATACGTTGATCTATCTGTATACTATTTCATATAAAAAAAAAATCCAAGGACGTGCACGTACTCTTGATATCGAGATTGATGACGTCAATAATAACGGCAATACTGAAAGTCAAGAGCCTCATTAAAAGCGACTAAATCTATACTATCTGGCATTGACTATAGCAAGAAAAAGATCGATGGAATCTACCGATAACTAACATCTCAAAAAATAAAAGAAGAAGGCGATCATATTTAGACCAACAGATAATAAACACTAGCACAGTCGTCAACGTTTGGAGACGTTGAAAACTATCTCCAATCAGAGATTCTTTTCACTAAGATGCAGATGGTTTCTGTTTAATAGCGAGAAAGTGATGTAACAAAATAGTAAGCAGAGAGTTCATCACGCACACACACACACACGTGTATATAAATATGTAGCGAGTAAAATATGATGATCATATAATCAATCATAAAAGATAAACTAATTCGGTTATTCTATAGAAAAAATAACAATAAGAATCAGATACTATGATACTTACATTCAACAGTTAAAAAGACAGCATATTCTTTTTCACCATAACTATTTGCTGCTCGCACAATATATTCTCCTTTATCATCTTGCAAACAACGTTTGATTTCAAGTTTGTAATTATTTCGATCATACTTTTTCAAGTATTTTGTCGATTGACGAAGTTCTAGGCTATCGCGATACCTAAACAAATAACACTTTTGTCGCATAAATCATCAAATGTCAATGATTATTTACCAAGAAACAACAGGTGGTGATACAGCAATAATACGACAATCAAATTCAGCATTATTTCCTTCTAAAACATGAGCATTACGAGGACGGAGAATAAAACGGGGAGCAGCCTCTCGACGATCTATTATATAATCATGATACACAATTTAGCTAGAAAAATAAACTATTATATTCATACCCCAGGAACTGTTATACATATTATAATCTTGTGGCTTATTCTTTCGGAGTGAACTCCAACCAGCCATACGACCAAGACCAATGGTTGGATCAGGAAAGTCAGGCTATAGAACGAAAATTAATAATTAAATTTCGAATAATTTTCAATATTAACATACATATCGATTACGAATACGTTGACGCATATTATCAAATCTACTCGATGGTATACGTGTATCAAATTCTGGATGATCTTCACGTAACCATGGATGATCAAGTGCATCTTGTACCGTCATACGAGCACTTACGAGAGAAAAAAATTCAAATAAAGTATGCATATATTTATAATTACTTTTTGCTTTTCAATAGAAGTTTCTTTATGAAATCTTTTCCTTCGTCAGAAACACCTCCGAATACCTCACCAGGAAAACGTACTTCACATTTACGTATATTGTCTACGGTATCACTATCATCTTGGCCGCCAAATGGTGATAAACCACTTAAACTAAAAATTTAAATGAATAAGCAAACAATGGAAAATGCCGAAGTCTCATTTCTTACATAACATAAGCAAGAACACCTGCTGCCCACATGTCCGTATAGAATCCAACGCTATCATGATCAACAATTTCTGGTGCTGCAAATTCAACTGTTGCTGCGCTAACTTTCACAGCTTCATTTGGATCAATTTTTGAAGCTAAACCAAAATCACATATTTTTATATTCGTACTGGTTTTGGTTTCACACATGATATTTTCGGGCTACAAAAACAAAACATAGAACGTTCGAATTCTATCTTTCCATTTCATGTTCTTTCTTACTTTCAAGTCTAAATGAACAATATTATTTTCGTGCATATGTTTGAGACCTTCACAAATTTGTCTCATATATTTAATAGCTTCAGCTTCAGTCATTTTATAATTTGGATCGGCTATGCGATCAAATAATTCTCCGCCGGCTATGAATTCAGTAACCATGGCCATTTCATCTTCATCTTCGAATGCATCATGTAAATGAAGTAGTTTCGGATTATTTAAATCCATCATAACTTCCATTTCACGACGAACTACTGCTTTATCGGCTGGTGTTGGTGTTGGAATGAATTTTGCAGCATAGGTTTTACCAGTCGCTCTTTCAATACAACGATGAACAACACCAAAAGCACCACTTTAAAAAGCAAAAAATATAGTTATTTTTATGTAAGAAAAATTTTACGACTAATGTACCGTCCGATTTCTTCGAGTATATCATAATCATCATAGATACTTCCATGTTTTAGTGTCGCTCGTTGGGGTTGACGTCCTTTATCCCAAATATCCCAGACTAAAATAAAGATAAATGTTTTATTTGTTTTTTGTTTTATTTACAAATAGTTGCAGTCAATCAAAAATATTTCGTCTGAAGATGATTTACTCTCTGAAACTCATTTTTCTTTGTGAAATACGTACAACATCGATCATAATTATCTAATTTTGGTAGATTTCTATTTTTCTGTCGTGATGCATCATCATCATTGCCAAGACGTTTTCGACGATTCGCTTCAGAGTCTAAATTATAATTATATTGCTTTTTATTTCTTTTTCAATTTCTATAAATTTACCAGTGGTTTGAACCGGTTTCGATGGTTGAGAGGGTTCACCAGCTCCATGTGAATTTTCAGCAAGAACGCGAAATTGATATGGTTTATTGGGTGTTAAATTTTGGACAGTACAACGAGGTGATCGACTTATTGCTGCTTTCACCCATTTCCCTGTTTCAGGATCAAGTTTTTCAACTATATAATTCTTTATAAAACTGCCACCATCATTTTCCGGTGCATGCCACGATAATCCAATTGAATCGTCTGTAACTTCAGTTACTTGTGGACTTGATGGTGCATCAGGTGCATCTATATTAATGAAAAAATGTATATATTTAATTTGATTAATAGAATAATAATTATTTTTTTTACCTGATACATTAATGCGTATTGTAGCTTCATCTTCGCCAAGATTATTATCTAATTTTATTTGATAAGGTCCACTTGTGTTTTTATCGGTATTTCGAATAGTTAGAGTAATAGCACGATCACTAATATCAATGGAAACATTTTTATCTTTGGTTAAATCGTTGCCATCTTTTGATAGTGTTACATTTGGTAGTGGACAACCAGTATATGGGATTTTAATCACGATAGGTTCACCTTTATCATAATTGAGAACATCTTGATATTTGAGTGGTAAACGAATACGTGGTGGTGCTTAAAAAAAAGGAAAGTCGGAGTAATAAGAATTTTCTTATGTTTCTTAAGAATAGATTTTTAACTTACATCGAACTTTTACATCACAACGACACATTCTTGAGCCAGCTGGATTTCGTGCCTTAATGATATATTCATCAACATCATCCGGTGATGCATTATTGATAACTAAGATGCATTTATCACCTTCACGAGTTATACTATATTTAAGACTTTCTGATAATTCTTTAGTTCCTTTGTACCTGAAAAAAAAGTTTTTCTTTTAATTTAGTCTTTGATAATGATAAAAACAAACCATTCAATTTCTGGTTTCGGTGTTCCGATAACTTCAGCCTCTAAACGTATTGTTTTACCTTCGTTACCTTCAGCACTTTTTAATTTTGCTATAAATTCAGGCATTGTTGCAGCATTAGGGTCTTTAATCTAAAAGATTTGGATTTTTCTTAGCCATAGCGAAAAAAAAATATTGACTTTTTTTTATTGTTACCTTAGTTAATTTCGATGCTTCTGATGGTGCTCCTTTTCCGGCTTCATTTTCAGGTATAACACGAAATTCATACTCATGATCTTCAAGCAATGATGGTACTGTAAATCGATTTAATAGGCACGGCGTCATATTTACTGGAACCCATTTATCAGTATTTTTTTCACGTTTTTCAACCCAATAACCATTGATAGGACCTCCTGAAATACACAAAAAAGGTTAAAATTATTTTTCTTTATTCTATCTAATAATAACCTCCATCTGAAATTGGCTTATCCCAAGTCAATGTAGCAGTATTATTGGTGATTTCACCAACTTCTGGTTGTCCCGGTGCACCAGGTGGTTCTGTTATAAAGAAAAAAACCAAAATTTTTGTTTCTATTAAAAGTTCTTCATGCAAACATACTAAATGGAAGTTGAGCAACTACTGGATTTGATGAGCGTAATGGTTCACTGGTACCATTTTCATTTATAGCCATAACGCGAAATTCATATTCATGTCCATCAAGTAATGATGGAACAGTAAAATTTGTATCTTTACAATTGTTTGTAACAGGTATCCAAGCATCAGCTCCTTTGGATGTATCACGTTTTTCAACTGCATAACCTATTATTTTACTGCCACCGTCATCTTTGGGTGGCATCCATGAAACTGTTGCACGATCTTTAGAAACATTTGATATTTCAAGTGGACCCTGTGGAGAAAGTGGTGGAGCTATAACAAAATTAAAATAATGAACACCTTCGTTGTCTTTTTTTTTCCTTTTGATAAAATCTTACCAGCAACTTTTACTTTTAACGGTACATTACATGAGCCTGAGTCATTTGCAACATTAATTACATATTTACCACTGTCATCTCTTTCGACATCTGTAAATATTTACATGAGACAATTGATTAATGCAGAAACAAATACAAACCAGGTATTGTAACAACAATAAAGTCATCAAATTCTTGGACACGAATACGATCGTTGTCAGGCAACGATTCGTCATCTTTTTTAACTTTAAATGTAAACGGGCCTTTTCCATTGATTGGAATTTTTACTTTTAATGTTTCACCCAATGGCACTCGTTGTTCATCGGGCTCACGATGAAGTTTTGGTGGAGCTAAAAAAAATAATCAAACATATAGCATTACGATAAATAAACTGCTCTAGTAGAAATATAGTTATCTGAATAGGCATATATAACTTACTTTTAACACGAAATAGAGCTTCACAAGCATCTTTTCCAAGTGGATTAATAATTTCACATGAGATCTTAGAATTATTATCATTTTCCCATACATCCGTAAATGTTAATGTTGATTTTAATTCATCAGGTTTCGTATGAATACGATAACGACCACTTGCTGATAATTCTAAACCGTTACGGAACCATTTCACTTCTGGTACAGGATTGGCATCATATTCAACGGTAAATGTTGCTTCGCTGTTAGTTGGTACATTAACATCAGCTACTTTTTGAATAAATGTTGGTGGTCGTCCGTCTAAATATAGATAATTTTAAAAAATTTAAAAAGGAAAAACTCTTTTTTTAAGAAAAATCTTTCTGAAATCTGACGTCAAATTTGGATGGATTTCCAGCTATTTAGAGGAGTTTTTTTACTATGATAAAAAAACGTTTTTAGAAAAAATCTTGAAAACAATCTAGATTCAATGAGAGATGAATTATGTGTCCCTGAGATAATCCGAATAAAACCGATATTTACTTGGAAATTCAGTTATTTTAACTCGGCCAGTACTTGAACTTGGTTCACCTTCACCAGCTTTATTTATAGCTTTAACACGAAATTCAAATTCACCATTCTCTGGTAAATCACTAACCACTACATTATTATCCAGTACTGTAAATGGTAACGCTTTAGTCCATTGATCACCTCCAATTGGTTTCTTTTCAACGATGTAGCCAGTAATTTTAGCACCACCATCATTGGTTGGTGCCGTCCAACCTAATTCAACATGATTTTTACCGACTTTTTTCACTTCTGGCATACTTGGTGACGATGGTGGAACTAAGAAAAATTTATTTCGGAATTTTCTCTTAACAAATCAAAAGTCATTTAGCTTACCGCTATCAGGTTTAAGTGTAACTGGATTTTCAAGCGTAGAATAATCTCCCCAGCCAGCAGCATTTTTAGCTTTGACACGAAATTCATATGGTTTTCCTATTTGAAGATTTTTAACTAAAAGGTCAGTTCCTTTAATAGGATAATCATTTGCTATTTCCCATTTATCACTATCGGGATTACGCATTTCAACTTGATAACCCGTTACTTTAGAACCACCATCATTTTTTGGTTTATTCCATTTTAATGTTACTGAATTTTCTGTTTGATTAGCAACATCAATGTTATTTGGACCTTGTGGCGCAGCTAAACATGGAAATTTGTGTTTTCGCTGTAATCAAACAAACTAATGTTTAAGTTAACTTACTAAATGGATTTTTTGCAATAATCGGTTTTTCCGATTCCAAGGGATGACTTTGTCCATAGACATTTTCAGCTGATACACGAAATTTATATTCTGAACCTTCAGTTAATCCTGTCACTTCATAGAATGGGACACGACAGTAACTTGATACCTTTTGCCATTCACCTTTTTTTGGATCAAGTTTTTCAATTATATAATTGCTTATTGGTGAACCACCATCATTTTTCGGTGGTTTCCATGTTAAAACACATGAATCAGGTTTTATGTCACTGATTGCTATTGGACCTTCGGGTGTGTCTAAAAAACAAAAACACAGAAATTTTGTTTTCTTTTTATTTATTGACAAAAATGAACTGAATCAAACCTGGTTTATCCACAACGATAACTCTCATTTGTACTGTATCTTGTCCAAGCTGATTTTTTAAAGTACACGCATAATTACCGCTATCAGCACCAGTAACTTTTGGTATAAAAAGTTCAGCAATTCCATCCTTAACGGTAATTTGTGTATTTTCATCGGGTTTAATATCATCAGAACCCTTGGCAAAATTGACTTGTGGTATCGGTGAACCAACGAACGGCACAGGAATTCTAAGATCTTCGCCAGCACGAACAATGATTTCTTTTGGACTAAAAGCATTGAAACCAATAGCGTGTGGTACTACGTCAGGTGGACGAGCTTGAATCGGCCCATCGGTCTTGGCTAAAAAAACGATATAAATAAAAATAATTGACTTGAAAAAAGCGAATTTCCTCTTACCATATTCTCCTGGTCCAGCTTTATTAACAGCAGCTACACGAAATTCATATTCTTTTCCATTGGCTAGACTTGGTACTGTATATTCGACACCTGCTATTGGGTCTCGATTTACACTAAAGTAGCAACAGTAAAGAAGTTTTGTATGAAATGAGAATTTATTTCTCTTACGGAATCCATCGATCAGTTCCTTTTTCTTTCTTTTCAACTATAAAACCTTTCACTGGATTTCCACCATCATTCTGTGGTCGTGTCCATTGTAACGTTATTGAATCACTTGTATGTCCAATGCATTCTGGTGTACCTGGCGCATCAGGTGGTTTAAATGGCCATTTAGCTTTAACTGGTGCATCGATTATTAATGGTTCCGAAAAACCATTCTCATTTTCAGCAGAAACACGAAATTCATAATTCTTTCCTTCTTCTAAGCCTTTAACGTCACACGTTGGATTTAATACAGATGGTCCGACTTTTGTCCATTTGTCTGTTCCAACTTCACATTTTTCGACTAGATAACTTTTTATATCACTACCACCATCATCTTTCTAAAAACAACACCAAAGAAAAAATAAATTATCATATTAACCTTTTTCTTTTTTTAATTAGATTTTACTGATGGTTTCCAATGTAAAGTACACCCTTCAGGTGTCACATTTAGTGCTTCTAGTGGACCTTCGGGTTTTGTTGGTGGTGCAAGAACATTGACACGAAATTGAATTTGACCTGAACCTTCACTATTTCTTAACACTAATTTATATATACCCGTATCTCCTCGTCTAGCATGACAATTAATTAATGTAACAACATTATCCAATGTCTAAAGTACAAAATAATTATATCTATTCAATAGTTTAGTTTTGTATTATTATTATTACTTTTGTAGTAACATGATCATCAGTAACAAAATCTTTATCACTAATAAACCATGATGCTTGTGGTTTTGGTATAGCTTTATATGGAATATGTACTTCAAAATCTTTGCCTTCTTTAACTGTTATGTCTTTAATGCCAGTTAAATCAAGAAATGATGGTTTTTCTACACAGGAAAAACAACAACAATTGATTCAAATAAATGAATAATTCTAAGATTCTATACCTGGTTGATCTTGAATAGTTATTACATCTGTTGGTCGACTTGGTTCACTAGGGCCAACTTCATTAATAGCACGAACTCGAAATGAAACTTCTTCACCTTCAGTCAAATTCGGAATCGTATATGAACTATCACGTGCTGGTATTTCAACTACTTCAGCCCAATCATCACTAAAGAAAGCGAACGAAAGATTATTTTTATTGAATATTATAAACATACCTATCGGGTGTTCGTTGTTCAATGATATAACCAGTTATTTTACTTCCACCATCATTTAATGGCTTTTTCCATGATAATGTTACTGAATCTTTTGTGATTTTATCAACTTTTGGTTGATCTGGAGCATCAGCTGGAAATATTGGTACTTCAGCTTTTTGTGATTGTGTTGGTTTTGATGGCGCTCCTGGCCCGGCCTCATTTACAGCAGCTACTCGAAATTCATACGATCGACCTTCACGTAGATTTGATGCAGTATATTCTTTGCCTCTCACAGGAATCGTATTACATGGTGTCCAATTGTTACGACCTTTCTCGCGCATTTCAATATTGTAACCAGTAACTGGATTTCCACCATCTTTTTTTGGCTTTTCCCATTTAAGTTTAATATAATTTGAATTGTAGTCTGCAATTTCCGGCGTATCAGGTGCATCAGGCGGATCTAGGAAAACGACGATGATTGATAAAAGTGAGATTAATAAAAAAGAAAAACGACGAAGCTTTGATATTTACCATATGGTGGTTTTACAATTATGCTCGATGTGGTCTCCAATGGTTCACCTACACCATAGATATTTTCAGCTTTAACTCGAAATTTATATTTTTTATTTGTTTCTAAATCTTTAATGGTTCCTTTTGGTTGTGTAAATATACCAGGAACTTTTTCCCATTTATCAGAATTTTCCGGACATTTTTCAAGAATATAACCTATATAATTCGAACATATATTGAGTAATAATGAATATAATAATATTTTACCCGAAATATTACCACCACCATTATCTTTTGGTGGTTTCCATTGCAATGAAACAGTATCTTTTGTTGTTTCGGTTGTTTCTAATGGTCCTTCAGGTATGCCTGGCTTATCCAATACAATAACATCAATATCACATTCATCTTCACCCGAGCCATTCTTCAATTGAACTGTATATTTTCCTGTATCAGTTCGTTTTGCTGATGGTTTGTGTAATTTAGTATGACAATCATCGCTTTCAAGTTGAGTACTAAATAGAAAAATAGAAAAACAATCTAATATACAAGAAACTTTGTTCTAGATTAAACTAACTCTCGTGTTTGTTGTATGGGTTCACCATCTTTTGACCAGGTCACTGTTGGTTTCGGTGATCCATCAATAGGTAAATTGATTATTAATGGTTCACCAGCTTTAACACGAATTTCTTTTTTACCAAGTGAACCAAGTAAACCGCTAAGATCAAATGAAGGTTTCTCTAAAAAATGAACGAATATGATGCAATAGAATGGTATGAAAAAATAGATCAATTATTTTACCGTTTTCTGGTTTAGCAAAAATACCACCGGATGAGTCACTTGGTTCACCTGGACCTGCTTCATTAACAGCTGTTACACGATATTCATATTCTTTATTCGGTGTAACATTGTCATCGACAAAATTCGTATCCTACAGAAGAAAAGAAAAAAACTCATTTATTCCTTCTTGTTGCTATACGTTGCATGTCACAGAGAAGAAAACAAAAAAAACAATCTACTGTGCAATTTATGCGTCTATATAATGCTTATAAGCACCAGTTGTTGGCTTCGATAAGTTAACTCTGATTCCGGAACAATCACAAGAAAATCTTTCGCCTTTTACTAAAGATTTCTGTGTTTCGGAATACAACAATGAGTCTTAAAGACTAATTTTTTTTCGGCTCGCCTCGTGTGGGCTTTCTAACAAAAATTAAAAAACTAAATTAAACTAACTTTGTGTAATTCACCACGATTGACATCGATCCATTCTCTTCTCTTTGCTGCTTTTTCTCGTCGTTCAATTTGATAGCCTTTGATTGGATTACCACCATCACTTTTCGGTGGATTCCATTTAAGTTCAATTCGATCACGATCACGTTCTACACATTGTGGTGTACCTGGTTGACCCGGTTCAGCTATAAAAACAAATTCAAATGGCGATTATTTTTAATTGGTGAATGAATTTTGAGAATTACTAAATGGATTTTTGATTAGTACTGGTGTTTCAATAACTAATGGTTCTGAAATACCATTAATATTTTCAGCCATAACACGAAAGTCATATTCATGTCCTTCTTTTAGTTTCGTTACAGTTATTTGTGTACCAGTAATTAAATCATTACAACGCACCCAATCACCTGTTTTTCTATCTCGTTTTTCAACGACATAATTTCTATGAACAAAGGAAATGTTTTTAAAAAGTATTTTATTTTCGATGGATCTTTCTTACGTAATTTCTTTTCCACCATTATCGAGTGGTGGTCCCCATTCAAGTGTTACACTAGATTTTGTTATTGCTTTCACTGCCAATGGTTTCTGTGGTCGTGATGGTGGTGCAAGAACAATAACTTCACAATCAGCTATTTCTGTTCCTGAACTATTAACTAAACGAATTACGTATCGGCCAGTATCGGCTCGAACTGCTTTAGTAATGACAAGTTTAGCTAATTTGTTTGTTTGTGTTATTTGTGTACGATCATCAGGTGTAACATCCTGAAAAATATCAACAATTAGATCAATAACATATAAACAAACAAAATATTACCGTGGTCTCACGTTGCCATGTCATAGTTGGTAATGGTTCAGCTGTATATGGAGCTTCTAATGTGATTGTTTGACCTTGCTTAACAGTAACTGATTTCAAACCAACTTTATTAATTCGTGGTTTTACTAAAAAAGAAGAGAAGAAATAGATTTTTATCTTTGAAACTAGAAATACTATTACAGAAACGTGGTTTAGCAATAACAGCTCTTGATGGTTCACTAGGTTCTGATGGGCCAGCTTTATTAACGGCCACAACACGAAATTCATATTCTTTGTCTTCAGTTAAACCACCGCAAGCACCTCTACATTGTTGTCCATCAATTTCAGCTCCCTAAAGAAAAAATAATAACTTTTCTTAATAAATTTATTCAATCAAATACTTACTTTTTGCCATGACTCACGGCCTTTTTCTCTTCGTTCAATAACATATTTTTCGACTGGTGCACCACCATCTTCTGCCTAATCAAAAAGAAAAAGAAATAAACGTTACTATATTAACGTTTCGTGTGTTTGTTTTTAAATTTACCGGAGGTTGCCATTCGAGATCAACATGATCTTTATCCCAATCGGATACGTCTGGTTTACCAGGAACACTTGGTTCATCAAATGGATTTTTAGCTAATATAGCTATGTTGTTTTCTAATGGATCACTTTCACCTTCTTTATTAACGGCTCGTACACGAAATAGATATTCTTTTCCTGGTGAAAGTTTTGTAACATTTATTGATGTAGCATCACCATTAACGTCGCCAGCTGGTGTCCAACCGCCACGTCCAACATCTTGTTTTTCAACGATATATTTCTCAATGGGACATCCACCATTATCTAATGGAGGTCTCCAAGAGACAGTACAACTTTCTTTTGTTACATCACTGACTTTCATGGGACCTTCGGGTTTACCAGGACGATCTTAACAAAATAAAATTCATTAAGTTGTTTTTCGTTCGCTAATCAAAAATTTAAAAGAGATCGGACAGTTGCAAACATCTCATCATTCGTTGAGATCTCATTCATTGAGATTATAATTTCTCGAAAATGTAAGAAATCAAGCGAGCATCGTCACGATCTCGTGTAGAATATTCAATAAAATAAATCCAGTTATATTTTTCTTACCAATAACAGTAACATCGAGTGCAAATTTAGTATCGCCTTTTGGATTTCTTAATTTTAATTCATATTTTCCTGTGTCATCTCGTTTCGCTTTTTCACTAAAGTAAGAGACAAATTAACTTTTTTTTATTATTAATTAAAATATTTCCTACACATTTAATGTGCATCTTTTTTGATCGATTGCCGTTTGATATTGTGAATCAACGCCTGGTGTAAGATTTTTTCCATCTTTTGCCCAACTCATAGTCGGTATAGGATAAGCTTCAAATGGAATTTCAATTTCAAATGGTCGGCCAGCTTTAACTGTAATTGATTTTGGAATTCGACTTGTATCCATGCGTGGCGGTTTATCACCTAAATACATGAAATTCAAAAATAATTATACAAGAAAATAAAGCACAAAGCGAATACGTACATTCTTTAACAGTCAACTTGCAACTATCTTTGACATCAACACATTGAAATGAAATTTCTCCAGCATCGTGTAAACCGACACTTTTTAATGTTAATCGATATTTAGTTCTTTCACTCGTCAAAATCGTACTAAAGAATAATAATGAAACAATTCAATTTGACAAACTTTGAAGAATTACTTTTGATCTGGATAAATCATTTTTCCATCTTTAAACCATTTGCCTCGTGAATCAGGTTTATTTAAAAGAACATTGAATGTAACTTCTTCTTCTTCGATTGTATTAACATCTACTAATCCTTTTTCAATGCGAAGTGCAGCTATGAAACAAATACAGGTTTAATAAAAAAGAAGAAAGAAATAAGCTATTTCAAAAGGAAATCTTACGTCGAATTTCTATATCACACGAAGTTGTCATAACACCAGTTTTACATTCATATTTTCCTTTATCATAAACAGGATGTAGTTTTTTAACAACTAATTTACGAACTTTTCCATAGGATATAACTTCATATTTATCTGGATTTAATTCCGGTAGAATTTTCTATTAACACACAGACAAGTAAAATAAAAATGCTTAGTACATGAAACTTACTTCGCCATTGGCATACCAATCACACTCGGCATCTTCATCTTGTACACTACATTCAAGTTCAACTTTATTATTTTCATCGGTTTCCATCGTTGGCGGTAGTTTTGTTTCAAAACGCCATTGTGGTTCTATTGGAAAGAGTGAATTATTTTTTTCTTTTAGATCTTCTAATAATTTCGATATTAAATACCTTCGACGTAAAGATAACCAGTTGTTTTAATTCCACGATCATCAGCAATTTGACAAGTGTATTCGCCTGAAGTTCAACAGTACATTACAATATGAATGAAAAATAAAATTTAGAAATCAAACCTTCATCAGATTTCGTTGTTTTGAATATACGCAAGATACATCGTGTCATATCTTGATGATATTTCAAGCGTTTATCGCGTTCGAGCTAAATTTATCAAGAGAATTAGTTTATAAATTGGTTTGATTTTACTTTTTGTTAAATAGATGTTTCAAGAAAAACTTACATCAAGAGGGATTCCATTTTTATACCATTTAACAGGTGCATTCGGATCGTTAACGTGACACTCAAGTATAGTTGGTTTTGTTCGAAATACTTCCATTCTCGTCGGTAATTCTTTATAGAAATCATACAATGGTTTAGCAGCTAAACGAGAGAGAGAGAGAGAGAAAATGAAAATTAAATTTCATTTTAAGTATAAAAATACTCACGTATAACTTCAAGCCATGCAGATGTTTCAATATCATTAACACGACAGAAATATTTTCCTGAATCATCTGGATGTAATTTATAGATAGTTAATTTTTGTCTAGAGAGAGAATTTTTTTGTTAGATCAAAATTTAAAATTTAACTAAGTATATACTTAGCACCAACGGAATCAAAATGATATTTTAAACCATGAAAAATTTCCACCTTATTTTTAAGCCTAATATAAAAATTATAAATTTCTTTTTGAACAAAAACTCAAATCTATGAAACTTACCATCGTAATCGTGTACTTGGCTTACAAAAACTACACGAAAATGTGACTTCTTTATCTTCTTCTTTACATCTGATATCTTGTAATGGTTCAAAAAATGATTCTTTTTCCTAATAAGAAAAATGAAATTATTTCGTTTTAAATTACGAATTCTATGCTTTGTTTTTACATGCCCATGCATAATTAAACCCACAAGCAAGACAAAATTCGATGGCAAAGGATCATGCAAAGGATAATATATATATATATGTCTATAAATGATCTTTGTAGGTTTTTGATGTTGATTACAAAGAAACGTAATTTTCACCTTTTCCGGTCGTTTGACTTTTTGTAATGCTGGCCAATCCGGTATTACTTCAGATAAGGATGGTCGACGTGCTTTCGAATCTCGTCTAACTTTAAGTAAACCTTCTTGATCAACACGACGAAGTGATGGCCTTCGATCATCCATGCCGCTCGAACGACGTGAATAAAATCCATTTTCATCACCATCAGTCTAAAAGATAAAAACACATAAATACTATTGTTTAAGATTAATTAATAGAATACCGATTCCGGTTGATCAGTACGTATTTGAGGAGCTAAAATAATAAAAGAAAGTCAATGAAAATGAAAGTATTATCAACTATGGAATATAAGTCATTAAAGACTTTGTTTCGTCTCGGATCTTTCATATGTGTGTATGCTCTTGAGTCCTGCGGGACAGTCCCGAAATTTTTTATTTATAACAAACATCTTAATGCTCAAATGGAAAGCAGAAAAAAAAATGAAATATTCGAAGATCTACTGAAAACCGTTTATTATCATTTTCTTTGCAGATATTTCTTCATATAATTCTTGATTTCCTGTCGTCAATTTAATTTTTTTCTAATGCTACACAACGTGTTGAGTCACTTGAGTTTTCTTTCTTTACACACTTCAAGAACTAAAGAATAAATTTCATTTAAAACTCGTATATTTCTCTTAATAAATAACAAATTATCTATTTTATCTGTATATTAATGTGTATGTGCTTTTTCGAGTGTATGAAAATTGATCGATATTAATTGGTTCATACGAAAATTAGTCGAATTTTCATTTAAAAAATAGCTTTCTAAGTAGAACTTGTAATTGATAGTAATGAGTTTAATAATGGCAAAAAAAGAATGTTCACACAATGATAGACAAATTGTTGATAGAAAAGAAAGCACACGTGTGCCAGATATATGGAAGTTATTATAGACATACATCACCTCAACTAAACTAATGTATTGTACGTAACATCTATCACAATAAACTCGATTTGACTGATCTAATAATGATTAGATTAAAATACTCCTCGTCGGTTATATAAAAAGTTAATATACTATGGAAACAGGAGAGTAATATTTTTCTCAAATATCTTCACTTACTTTGAGCAGGGTTCAAAGTACCAGTTTCTATTTTTGATAAAAACAGATTAATTTTAATCCGTAAATTTCGCGACCAATTTTCACTCCTCCGCTTTTTTCCTATTGATCAGGTAGAAAAGGTCTTTTGTTTTCTTCGACGGAACTACGCAACATTTGAACAATTTTTTGTCAACGGAACAAACGGGATTAGGGACACGACAAAGTTTGTCCCGCAGGTCTCTAGTATGCTCACTAGTTTATGACAAACACTTGCTTTTATTGTTTAATGGTGAAGTTGTGTCAGTGGAATACAATAACTCGATATCAAATTGGCCTTCGATCTAAGACTACAGCTCATATTAGTTGAAAGAAAGATATCAGCCTATTGAATCTGTCACTAAGCGGTATTCCACACCGAAAGATAGGTGGATTCTAACAGAAATCTAATTATTAACAAGCATTTATACATCAGTTTTTAGTTCATAAGGTTCGTTCGTTCTTTCTTTCTTTCTTTTATGTTGTTGAAATAGTAGAAGGAAAGAGGAAATCTCGTCAACATATACAAATTAAAATATGTTTGCATCTTGCAAAAACCATTTTGCTACTGCAGCACTCTATTGCAATCATAGTATCGTGCAATCAATAAAATTCCAGTTTAAATTTTATCTCCGTTTACTTTCGTATCTTTTTTTTTTCTTCTTTACATGAAAAGATGCAAGTCTTTCAAGCCAATAACATTTTTAGTTCGACATGATTTTAATATATTTGAGAGAAAACATTATCTTGTCTCGCTTACTTGATTGATTTTCTGTTATAGAATTAAGATTTGATATTGACGGACGTTTAGGTCGATTAGTAGCAATTGCAGTTGAAGCACGACGTGGACCAGCTTCTTCATATAATGGTTCGTCAGCTAAAATAATAGAATAAATAATTTTGAATGTACCAATGAATTTATTGTACTTTGAATTGTTGGTATAAGACGATCCCTATCATCGGCATTATATTCCAATGGAGCTGCTATGGTAGGTATTGCTGTAAAGATAAGAAGAGCGTTTTTTAACTAAATGATTGATTCAAAACTACTCAGCTTACGGGCTTCGAGTATTTTTGGTTGTTCGACTACTGGTTTCTTTTGTGGTGTTTCACTTGGTTCTAGCTCTTCCCTATAAAAATTTAATTCATTTAAAAAACCAAAATCTAATAAATCAATATACGGCGGTTGTGCTTCTGCATCGACATTTAAATTAATTAATGCGTGAGCATCTCCAGCATCATTTTTAGCTAAAATTTTATAAACACCACCATCGGCTGGCGTAGCATTCTAAACACGAAACAATAAATCATTTGTTTTGTCTATTTAGTCAATAAACTTACAAGAACATCAAGCGTAAAAACATATGTATCATCGGTTTCTTTCTTTTTACTGATCTTATATTTGTTTGGTGTATCTTTTATTTCAGTTTTACTTTTTCTCCATGTTACTTTTGGTTCCTGTTTTCCTTTACAACGATATTCAAATTTAATTGATTTTTGTTTGGCATCTTTTGTCACTTTTGCTTTTTCAAGTGATGGTGCCAATTTATCTGTTTGTTCCAAACTAGCTTTATCACCTATTGGAATAAGAGAAGAAAACATTCTTTTTCTAAATTGATTAAAATCATCAAATAAAATACCAGCAATTTTGATAGCAACATTAGCAACGGCTGTACCAACTTCATTTGATATTATACATTTGTATAGACCACTATCAGATGAGGCTAAATTCTATAAAGATATGAACAAGATTTTAATGAATCTAAGAAAAATTCAAATTGATTAACCTTGATATCAAGAAAAATACTATATTTATTTCCGCCTTTTCGATCGATACGTGTAATATATTTGTCAACATTCATTAGATCTTTTCCATCTTTTACCCAAAATAATGATGGATTTGGATCAGCAGCAATATCGATTTGAACAGTAGCAGTTTTAGCATCTTGTTTAATGATTGGCTTATTGAGAAATGACGGTGCAAGACCATCGGGTAGTCTGAAAAGAGCAAAATTACATAATTGAATATGAAATCAAATTCTCTACAAACTTGAAATCAACTCCTTCAATGTTCAATTGAATATTGGCTGTTCCATCACCTTTTGCATTTTTTGCTGTAACTTTATATGCTCCCGAATCTTTCTTTACTAGTTGAAAAACTTCGAGAGAAATTCGATGTGTATTTCCTTCTGTTAAGATTCCTTGTTTATATTTTGTTCCGAGAGCAATAGGCTTTCCATCAAGTGTCCATGCAAAACTTGGTACAGGATCAGCTGTACACTGACATTGTAAAAGTGCTGATTCTTCAAATATACGAACTTCTGGTGTTTTAGTAAATGTTGGTCGACCACCACTACTTTGATCCGGACCTAAAATAAATAATATGACATTATCTTAACGACAATGAATAACACAAATGTATTGTTATATCTATTAACTACATAACCCTAAATCTCATCATGTTATGGATCATTTCTACTACTATATCAATAGTAAATATTTATACAGCGAATGTCTATATGACGATGAAAATCTTACACGAAAAACACTTACCATCAAGATTTAAGACAATATGAGCATTGCTTTCTCCTAATTTGTTTTTTGCTAGAACTTTATATTTGCCACCATCGGATGAATTAACATCGTCGATTTCGAGACATGTAAGATATGTATTATTTGGTAAAGCATCACAATAAATCAAATAACGACCAGAATCTTGTAATGTCGTATCATCGTGCGACCAAAATAATTCTGGTTTAGGCTCAGCGGATATTTTACATTCGAATATTAAACGTTTGCCATCATTTTCTTGTCGTATAGTAGGTTTCTGAACAAATACCGGTGTACTACCTTCAGCCGAACTAAATTAATTAAAAAGCAAAATTTTTTTATTTTGTTTTTGTCTAGTACAAAGAAGAATATATATATATATTTACTTTTCGGTTTCAGATGTAGGTTCAGTATCATCTTCATTTGCAAGATTTAAATTAACATTAGCTGTTATTTCACCGACTTTATTCTTGGCAATAATCTTATATGCACCAGTATCAGTGGCAGCAAGATTAGAAATTTCAAGTGTAACATTATAATTATTTCCTATTGCAACTTGTATTGTTTGCTTGTGTTTATTTGGTGTATTTGAAAGCTTATTATCATTATGAAACCAGGTTACTTCGGGCTTGGGCGTACCTTGTACTTGACATTCGAGGAAAAGTTTTGTAGAATCATCTGGTATTTGTCGAATGGCTGGTGGCTTAGAAAACCGTGGTGTACTAGCAGCCATTCTCTCTATCTTTCTTCTATTAATTCAACAATACACTGACTAATTATCTATCGGAAAATAAAAAGAAAAGTAAACAATAAATATATCAATAAAAAAGAAAATATTAGCCATCCATTTCAGTTATGTAGATGTACACATATGGAGAAAATGTATCAAAGAAATAATCATAAAAAAAGTATTATAGATACTCGACGGCAAGCGAAGTCTAAACGAAAGAGAGAAGTAAAAAGAGAGAGAAAACGAGGCGAAGAAAACCATGTAGTATTGTATACGGTAAAAAATATCCCCTACTCCTATATTAACGCGTTAGCCGGTGTTGATCATCTAAGTATCTTTATATACACATATACATACGCACGCACATGAAGCAGAGAGAAAAGGAGGGTGGTACATTCTAGTGTTAACTAAAAGAGCGGAAGATGATGACAAAAGTTCTTTTCTTTTTTTTTCTTGTATATGATATCTGTTGCATTCTGATGTGGTTTTTTTTCCTACATTCGTTTTTCTAGAAAGAACAGAGAAATGTATCTTAATGGGCTATAATGGCCAATGAAGAATTTGTATATTACTATTGGTAGAATCATCAAACGAAAGACTTTCCATCAAAAAAAAAAAAAACAAAAAAAAAACGGAGAATAACTATTACAACAAGAAGCAAAAAGACAATTGACAATAGAATAACAAACATCAATAAAATTAGTAACACGCCCATTTATCGCTGACGGCAAGAAAATAAGGGCTAGAAAGTACGTAAGTGCATTGTAGTTATATGATATGGCCAACAAAAGCGAGCAAATGTTTTAAGATAAGTCGAGCAATGTGATCGACATCAAGATGATAATAATAAAGAAGAAGAAAAAGAATGTTAATCGTCCCTGGATGTATATAAGCATAAATAACACAAAGCTTAGTAGTCATCATAATGACCACTATAAGCATCAATATCTATCACTGATAATATATTCTACTATTGAATATAAAAAAAGAAACCCATCCTCTTTTTTTGTTGTCCTATTTTATATTTTTCGTCAGTAAATTTTTTTTTCCATACACATAAATGTTTATTGGAAAATTAGATTCATATAGTACATATTCGTCTTGTATGTAAATATATTATGTCTATATATTAACAAACCTTAAACAAAAATAGGTTGATTAGACTGGTGTAAAAAATATTCCAGGCAAACAATGAATGCTACATTTATTTTCTTCGCTTTCTCCTGCATAAAAACCGAGCTGTATGTCTATTAATAGAGAGAAAATAATACATATACAGAGAAGCACACGCCACCATACGCCGGATGTTTCCTCGCCCCGTATATATATATATATATATATACTATGAATGTGGGTGTCTGCAACTGATGCGGATAATCATACTAGTGCAAGCATAAGAAGGTTGCACATTAACGTTGTCTTCATCAATATAGTACTGTTGTATGTATGACGATGACGACATGATAATATTAGCAATAGATAGGAGATACGCTTATAGGCGCAACCTATAACACAAGAGCTAGTAGGGAACAATCCCAAACAACCATTTTGCATGAAGTATCCTATTGATATTTTCTAAAGTGTAACTGAGACAAAATAGACAATGATGATAGCAAACAAAAGTGGTGTAATATAATAAGAAGAAAAGCAAAACAAGAGATCACTGTACCTGTCAATCTATTGTAGAGCGCATCATAGTAAAAGAGTGTAAAGTTCACATCTAGTGACAACATACAGATTATTGTAATATTTATCAGAAAAACCAAGATCAAAAATAAACATTATTTCTTTTTACTATTAAGAAAAACGATTTTGTTTTTGCACATTGAGAATTTAAAAAACCTACATTTAATATCACTCGAAGATTTCTACTGTTTTTTTTATCTTGCATTAGCACACATTGATACAATTACACCGTGACCTTCTGGAGTTAATTTTCAAGTTTTTCTTTTTGACTCGGGACAGCCTGAATAAATTGTATATACGAATACTAGTTGCACAGATTGTGTAATCGATCACCCACTCAGGAATGTCGTGAAAAAACAACAACAATCATGATTGTCATCGACTTATGTTTATTCTTGTTCTCATCGCTTCACAACATCTACTACATACAGATAAGATGTTAATAGTTAATAGATGAATTTTAAAATCAAATTCATACATATAATAATATACACATAATGGTAAACAGACAATTGTACAAAACAATGGAAAAAATAAAATAAAAACTATTTTAAAATTATTACGTCTGGATTTATGATTAATCGATTGTGAATATATATTATCTTTGATTGTATGTAAATTTTTGCGATTACTATTATTTGTACAAGACTTAGTAAAACAATAATCGGTTTGCGTTGAATAATATGAATTTATTAAACATTGCCGATTAGATTTGCAAGAACGCGTACGTACTACACGCCCTACAATAAACAGCATGATGGGTTGGAAAACTTAAAAAATGAGATACTATCGCGCTAATCTTAATCTCTATACTAACTGACATAAACATAATTTTCTTCTTTTGATTAATGAGATAATTAACGTATAATGAAATTTGATTGGCTACAATTTCGGCCAAGTACTTTTGACTTTAATTTCAATTTTTATTCTTACCAATGCCACAAGTCACTGAACATGAACTCCATTCTGACCATGGATACCAATCTTCAATTCCAAAACAGTTTTCGGAATTTTTAAAACATTCAATTAGATTATCTAGAACGTTTTGTAAATTATTATCATTGATCGCATTCGTATACGATCGAAGTGTTTGACCATTTTTACATTTATCAAGTTCTTTACTACAAAAACGAATAAGTATTTGTTTTACAACAGGATATCGCCATAGTGCTTTTAATATTAATTCAAAATAGTATCGATCTTCATTACTATTTGCATATCCACAGGTGATAAATAGTAATCCAACTAATACACATGTTACATGCATTTCATATACAACAAATAAACCCGCTAAAATATTCTATCGAGAAGAAATTTCGAAAACATTCATTTAAGTTATTCAGTTCATCGCTTTCGATTTATTGATTAAAGCAGTTTTGCCAGCTAAACACTATTACACGTATACGCGTGTTAATTAAGCAAAGTTGAGTTTGAAATTAGAAATCAATATATATATATATATATATATATATAGTTCTGTTCACGTATCGATCATCCATCGTTCATATTTGCTAACCCAGCAACAACGAATAATTTATTTCCTTCCGCTTCGAATAAAAAAACGCCCGAAGATTTATTCTTGTAAAGACAACAATACACACAATACAAATATAACATATATATATATATATATTAGTAATAATATTTCAATAAAATACCAAGGTGAAGGCGCGCACATATACATTATAAACGTTATTTATCAGTCTAACCGACAAAGATAGAAAACAAAACAAAAAGAAACAGACTAGATTAAATATCAAGACAACATTTTTGCGTAAGTATTTTTCGTTTTCTTAAAATACAAGCTAATGTAAAATATCTGAATACTATGATGTCATGAAGTTGAAACAAAATGAAACTAGCTCTAAAGAAGATAAAATATAGACAAAAGTCTAAAACATGCACAATAAAAAAAAGAACAAATCACCACAGTACAAAAAGCGCGCAAACATACAGCGAAAAATTATTAAATATGACTATATTGTAGAATATTATTATATTCTTGTCAACATGGACAGAGAACATTGAGAATGTATTTTGTTAAAAGCTCTGGCACTTGAGGACTATCTTCATTTATAGCGTTCAATACTAAACGAATAGAAAATAGACAGTCAAATAAGTAATTATCGAAATTCAACGAACTTTTATTTAAACTCTGTAAATGTTCAACTGATAAATATGTTGGATGATCACGATCATACGGAATCACCGTTGTTAGATACTAAAATTAAAACAAAACAAAAATATGAAAATATTTATTTATACGAAATAAATTCGTTTCAATATATATAAATAAAAAGCATTCAATATAGCGGTAAGCATATGAAAACAACATATATAAATAGCATAGGTGAGTCTATTCGATGTATATTGGTAATTTCGTATTTGAATATTAATAACAATCTACCTGAGCCTTTGAAAATAGTTCATGCCAACGAGTCGAAAAAATGTCAAATACGGATCGACTCAGGCATAATAATATCTAAACCAAATTTAGTCCTTTTTTTACCATCGAATAAAATCATTTATTTTCATTATGTTAAATTCGGTAAAAGTCAATTTGTCAAATAAGACAGACCAAGAAAAGATCTATTCATATTATTGTATGACAATATCCGACTAATGATTCAACGTGTTGCCACGTTCATAATGTGACCTTATCAATCATCCAGCTGTATTACAGAAAAAAAGAATAATAGAACTTGTTTATTGTTTTCTATTTTTACTTTCGTCATTCATTCGTTCGTTTGTCAAGGACATAGCTATCATAATTGCCTTTTATCCGCTCTTATGATCTTAGAAGGAAAATATCATTTGACCTTCGACTGATGAAATAGACTTTTTCTTAAGATTATTTATGCTTTAAAAAGCATTAGTCAATTTATTCATCAATGTCAATATTATTTCGCGTATCTTATTACAGAAGATGCATTCTAAAATATATTCTATAGTCCTAACTCTATTCATGACAGTCTTTTAAATGTATGCCTATATAAATAGATAAAAAATGGTATATTTGAATGTAAATGAGCTGCTAACATGCTGAGCAGAATATGATTAGTTTTAAATATGTATTCATTTAATTGATAGAAATAGTGTTGCGTTTTTTTTTTTAGTAAGAAAATAGTACTACTAGATATGTTTTCTTGTCTGTTTCTTTCTTTCTTTCGATTAATTGATAACATCACGGAAATATGAACTCACGACCCCTCTTCTTCTCCAGTAATTCAGTTAATAATCATAGTGTTCAATTATATTGGAAAAGGAAAGAGACGAGTTTATTCTGAAGCTCATCTGTATAATAATAAATATTCATCCAACATTTCTTTGGCGTTTTCTCTAGGAAAAAAGAATTCCCAGTGATCACGCGTTCATGCTAATCGTATCTGCAAGTGCAATAATACAAACTATTTGATCATATTATTCATTTTCAATTATAGAAAGCGCAAAAAGAGAAAGAATATATAATATTTACCGTTCCCGGCTCAATATAATTGCTGTTTCCTAGTATAGAACGACGTTTCGGACGTTTTTCACCCTGATGATGATGTCGACGTTTATTCTAGATAAAAATAAAATAAAAGAATATTGCTATTTTATTTATGAATACGAAAACAAAATCTATATTTAATCATTCTCCTTACTTGAATGCTAAGAACGAGTGAAATAAATGTATTTTTTGTTTCTTTTTCATATTCAAGTTCATCACGTACAGCTAATTCCTAAAGGAAAATTAATAATAAAAGCAAAATTTCTTTGTCTACTTTTTTCTCTCGTTACTTACTTGAACAAGAAGATTGGAGAGATCTTTAACAGACGCATTTAATTCTTCGTATAATTCATTTAATGAATAAGTCGATTGTAATTTCAAATCCATTTCATCATTATGAACACTTGATGATAAATATTTGACACGTCGCGTTCGTAAATCAAGTATATCTGATGTCGATTGATCATCACAATAACCTGAATCAGGTGTCATGTCTTGTAGCATAAAATCGATTTCACTAATAACTTGTTCAGCTGTAAGAAACGGTTCGTGATTAGATGAAATAATCAATGAATGCATATCTAGTTGTTCACGTAATTCTTCTTCTTCGTCTTCATTCAAATCATCGATTGATGTTATATCATCTTCGTCAACATTCGTTTTATTAGTTAGTTGATAGATACTATGCATTGCTATTTGGCAACTTTGAGATATATTGGGAAGTTTTAAATCATGTCGAAGTGATGTACGAAGATTTTCGATTAGTTCAGACCATGTACTAAATAAACATAAAAATTGAATTCATTAATTAATTGGTTCAAGTTCGAAAGGCAAACTTTGATGAAGCAACAAGATCTTTTTGTGGTGTTTTGGGTTGTTCTTCTTCTTCTGGTTCGCATTCAATCACTTGTTCTTCAGTAAAACAAGCATTTATTGTATTATCAAATGATTTAACAAGATCTTCAAGTGACAATGCTTTGAATGATTGTTCACCTGAATAGAATAGAATAGATTTTATTAGAAAATAGAAAAATTATTTTCATTGAACTAACCAAGAGTTGGATTTAATAATAATGTATCATTATTAGTCGTCGATATCAACTGATCATCAGTCATGTCTTCTTCATCAGAGTAATCATTATTATTATTATTATTATTTGAATGAGAATGTTTGTGAGCAAATTTTACAATAGGTGCACATGGATTATCGTATGAAACTCGTTTTTCTCGTATTCCTATAGACATCAGCAGAACACTATGATCAATGATGAAGATAACAGAATAGAAAAAAAGGATTAATTAGTCTTGTTTTTTGTTTATCGCTGTTCGAAGTCAATTCTTCAGCCAATTGTATTCTTGAATTTTTTTGGAAATTATTTTGCGAGAAAATAGTAAAAATTAATGATAATTGCAATGTTCTTGTTCGCTTTTTCTCACTGATTTGTTCACACCAATCAAATTGGAGGAGAAAGTGTGAATGATATGGAAGAAAAGAAACCAATCAAATGTATTAGAAGCAAGTTGACATGAGTCATCGAACAATATGGACAGAAAAAAAGAAAGATAGATGATAATGTTGCATTCCTCTATTGCCGTACAGCCCCAGCTGTCAATTCATTTCATTCGGATGTTATGATAATTACGTTCAGCCATTAGTGCTAAAAAAGCAACTGTCTGTTGGCATATGCGCATATGGTCGATCGATTAATACAATATTTTATAGAAATTGAGTACTTTTCTTGTAGAATAGTTAATATTCCCTTCTTTATGTCATAGACCCCTACGGTTGCACAACGAAAGAAAAGACACTGCAAAATAATAGAAAACAAAATTTTTCTTACTGACAAATTTTTGCATTAAAATTGAGGTCTTTTTTAGATTTTAATGAAATCATAAAGATCAATCTACCCAAATGTGAGTTGAATTTATTTTCATACAAGAAAATAACTAACAGCATGCCTGAAATTTCGTAATAATTTTTTACACTCGGCAAATATGGTTCTAATTTTGTAACATGATACTAATCTTAATCGGTCTTCACATTTCTTTCTATGTATGTAGCTGCTAGTAACCTTCGATTGACAACAGTGACACGCTGATATTCCTATTCAAGTATTTATTGGATTAAGTTTTCAAAAGAAAAACAGGTGAATCGAATTACCCGTTTTGCATAGAACAAAATCTAACTCTAATCCTATTTGACTAAGTTAACATTGAAGCTTGTTAATTCTTTTCATAAGGTTGTTTTGGATTTTATCTCGCCCCAATTCTTTACCAATGGACCTGTATTGATCGAAAATATCTAATTTATTTTTGAAAAACAGTCGACTGATAATAGACATGTTTACAATGCTTTGAACTGATTTTTCTATGAATAAAGGACAAATACCGTTTCGTCTGGGGCATAGTATTACGCATAATTGCTTTTTTACCCTTATAAAGTTCCGGTTTATACACGTGTAACAAAGAGATATTTCTTACAGAATATCTCTTTTTCCTATTCATTGCATTATCTGACAGAAATTCCATGTCTGAAGGTCAATTTGCTACTTAAATCTTGATGATGTGCATGCTTTCATAACATACTCAAATATCAACATTTCGAGGTGAATATTTCTGTTTGCACAAAAATTGCGGAATGAGAACCTTTCACTTTTCAATGACTCGTTGGTAAAATTATTTTGGCGGAAAATCAATGAAACCTTTGAGTGCAATGATAGAAGATTTGGTTTCTATATTTCAATGAGTATGTGTCATATGAAAGTTCAGTTTACATTTGTATGGATACGGTTGACCTTATCCAATTGATGCACTGAAAATATTTTTTAGAGCTTCTCGTACGTACATCCGTCCGGAAGCATACATGTCAAACTACAAAAGTGAACATTAGATAATGTCACGATAGTGTATACTCGTCATCAAGACTTTTAATAAAAAGATTCGACGTTTAGACAGCGGATTTCCGTCGAAGGATGATCTCAGCAAGAAGAGTATATTGAATTACGTGTCCTGCACGAAATGTCATTTTCATGCACATGTATGAATGATAGCTTCCTACGGTCTATAAGAATGTCATCATGTTGTCTACTGATATATCCCGATACAAGCGATAGTACTTAACATTTATGGATAGAAAATCAGAAAAACGATCTTTATAATTTTTAGAACAAGGACAACTTATTTTTCGACATATGGGAAGAGGATCCTATGTGTGAAAGATTGACTTGTAGTAATGTACGAGATAAACTTGTCAAGAAACATTTTAGTGTTCTCTGGTAATTTTTAGAGTAACAAAAATAGGATCGGAAAATTATTCATTAGATAGATCAGTTCCATGGAAATATAGTAATGATTTTGCTTTACATGGTTTATGCAGTAAAAATTTTGTTTTCTTCTCCTATTGTTTCATCTATAACAATATAAGATGATAGAGTGACCATGACGATTAATTGTAGATGAATAATAATATTATTTAGACCTTTAAAGTTGTTCGATCAAGTGGAACGCTACAATTATCTACTGAATGAATAGAAATCGAATCTTGTTTTTTGTAATATGGGAAGTAAAACTGATTGAGACATTCATTTCGTACTTCCGATGGTTCGGCAAATTCATGGCAATTATATTTTGATCTGTCAACAGAAGTTTGTCGTCGAATGCAACTGCTATCGATTGTAAATAAGATTATCTAACATGTTATTGTTTGCGCTCGAAGTGTCATAGTTTATGACATTATTAAACTTATTGTTATACATCTAATTTAGATGTGTAGTATATATTGACCTTTTGTACTCCGGCGAATGAATATTCAAGTTTAGTCAATAGTGCGATGATGCTTTTAATAGACGCTATATGATATTATGTTGGATTGATAATGAACCAATAGAGACTCTAGGAAAGGATTATCAATTAGAAAATCTAATTTTAATTTTGATTCGATCTAAGATTTCTTTCTTATATTGTTACAGATCAAACCATGAATATTAGCTAATCGATAAGGATCTTCAATTCGAAAAAATGATTTATGTATGCGATGAAGAATGTGATTAAACTTGGCTTTTTAGTAGACGATTATCATGAATAACTACAGATCCTTAGCTGTCAGATTTTGGATAATAGCTATCAGGCAATGCATGCTCATATGAAATTGATTGATGATCTATGTTCTCATGGTTAGAAAATTTGCTTTCTTCATTAATATATATTCTATTCGTTTTTTTTCTCAGGCCTTTAGCCACATTCATTCGTCTCAAGTTATCATCTCATTGAAATGCATGGCTAATATCTTAATTACTCAATTGATTCAGAAGATCTCACAAATTGTGTTTCATACAATAGTATTGATGTGGATTTATTCGATGAAAGGACAATAATATGTTTTTTGCTGATATAAGTGTTTTACAATGAATCTATACGTGAAACCAGGCCATAGCTTTTATCTACAAGAAAATAAATCGACTTTACTTTTTGCTTCTACTAACAAAAGGTAAATAAACCTAGAAACAAAACAACTACGATAAGATGGTTATCAAGATGTATTCTGCGCGGACCTTTCGTTTTCATTATATCTACCGCTCCTCCTTTTTCCTATGTCGCGAAATATTTATATTTTTGCTTTATTCGGCTTTTTTGCTATAAATGTTTTCACAATCGAGGCTAAGTCTATTCCTGAGGATAGTATTAAATCTATTCTAAATGATCCATTGAATGATGATCATCGAAAAGTATTACATGCTATTACGGGTTATCGCCATCGATTTGAACAATCTGGCAATTTCAAAGCACTTCGATGGGCATTAGGAGACAAAAAAACGTCTGGACTATGTGATCTTTGTGATATAGGGACACCTTTGGTAAGTTAATTTATCTAGTGTTCAACTTTTAAAAGACCTATTCTTCACTACTTGATAGATTCGATTACTCCTGGAACTTAATGACACAACTCTTATCGACGAAGCAGTTAATTTCTTTTGTAAAGAATATATATTACTAGATGAAAATGTTTGTCTTGGTGCTGCTTATGAGTATATAGTATAAGATTATTTGATTGCATCGAGATGAAAAGTAAATAATTGCTTTTGTTCATTCATTATAGGGCGCGGTGTTTCAAGTGCTTGAATTAGCTCCTTTAAATAATAGACAAATTTGTTCATTGGCGTTTGAATGTCAACCACAAACTGATTTTCCTATTTTCAATTGGAATGTAACATTTCCGGATAAACCAAAACCAACACCTCAACCACCACAACCTCCATCAGTACTTTGAATCTTATCGATCATCTCTGAATATTTATTTCGATTTTGTTATTGTAGCCAAGCTCACCCAAATTAAATATTCTTCATTTGTCCGATATTCATGTTGACTTTTCCTATAAACCAGGATCACAGGCAGATTGTTCACAACCTTTATGTTGTAGAGGAGGTCAACCTGGTGAGTTTATTTTTCTATATGGTATTTTATTGGCAACGTAATCATATATTTACCTTTTCTGTCTCTCATATAGTTCCTGGTCATACAGGTGCCGGGTTTTGGTAATGTCTTTGAATACTAATAAATTCTGACATATTTATTTCAAAATTTTAGGGGTGATTATCGAAACTGTGACATTCCTTTTTGGACTGCCCAAGCACTAGTAAAATATGCTTCTCAAGCCGAAGAAGTATTTCGCTTTATCTTATGTGAATCTCGTTTTTAAATAAATGATCTGTTTCTTTTTTCCATAGTTTGATTTTATATATTATACAGGCGATTTACCAGCTCATAATGTTTGGAATCAATCTCGTGCTGATCAACTTTATTCGATTAATACAATCAATAGTATGTTGGCAACCGTTTTTCCAAATAAAACATTCTATTCGGCAGTCGGAAATCATGAAGCTGGTATTTCAGTTTGCTTTGATTTTATTATACATTCCGATTTTAATCTTTTCTCNATCATAAATAGCTCCTTGCAATCTTTATCCAACACCAAATATTCGAACAGATAACATATCTTGGCTGTATGAAGCATTAGCTGATAATTGGATACGATTAGGTTTACCGGCTGATACACGCGATAGTATTTTAAATGGAGCCTTCTACACGACACTGATTCGACCTGGCTTACGATTGATTTCACTAAATATGAATTATTGCACGTCGGATAACTTTTGGTTAATTATCAATTCGACGGATCCTCTGGGGCAATTGCAATGGGTAAGTTTTACAGATAGGAGTGCACAATTCGTGAAAACTATTATTTAGTTAATTGATTGGTTGCAATATGCAGAAGATCATGAAGAAAAAGTTCATATAATTGCGCATCAACCACCTAGTTCGTGCTTGGCAGCATACAGTTGGAATTTCTATAAAATTGTTAATCGGTAAGAGTTTCGCAATAGACTTTCTTGGTAAATAGAATTATTATTTTCAGATATGAGAATACCATTGCCGGTCAATTTTTTGGTCATGCACATGCAGAGGAATTAAAAGTTTTCTATGATGAAGTTGATACACAACGACCTGTATCAATGGTAGAATATATATTTTTCTATTTGCAATCGAATTTCTAAATAAATTTGTTCTAGGCATATATTGGTCCGTCGCTAACAACTTATTCATATTTAAATCCAGGCTATCGTGTTTATAGAATCGATGGTGATTATCAAGGAAGTTCATTTTGGGCACTTGACTATCATACAGTTATAATGAATTTAACTGCTTCAAATAAATATAATCAAACAATATTTCTCAAAGAATATGAAGCTCGCGATGCTTATCAGATGAAGAATTTATTTCCTAACGATTGGCATGATCTGATTCAACGATTAAAAAATGATATTGATGGGCCAACAATGGGTTTAGTCTATCAATTTTATACAAAATCATACGCAAATGGAAATGAATGCGATCATAACTGTCGCCGAGGACTTCTCTGTGATTTTATAAGTGCTCGTTCAGAAGATCCTCATGCATGTGACTCACTTCCACCTTTTAATTAATTAATGTTTTTTTCAGCTAAAAGTTTTCTTTCATTGATACGATAATAAGAATTGCGTTTTAAAGACAAATATAAAATCTTATCATTTCAATAAAATATATAATTTTCTTTGTTGTTGTAGTTATTTTTCATTTTGTAATGTCGGTTCCATTTCAATGTCTTCTATTATTATCTTTCTTAACGGTCTATTTGCTTGTGGCTAATGCTCGATCGATTCCCGAGCCTTTCAATAATGTGGATCAAAATATATTCATTACTCTTGCTAATTATCGTCATCGATTTGAGAGATCAATGAATATTAAAAAATTACGATGGGCATTTAACAGTTTAAATAGCACAGCATTATGCGAAGCATGTGATCTTTTGGTACCTGAGGTAAAGTTTTATTTTTATTTTCGAAATCTACTGCATTTTTCAAATTGGAATTTTATAGATGCGAGTTCTGATTATGATTAATCGAACAGATCTAATTGATGATGTTGCCATTCGATTTTGTAAATACTATAAACTACTTGATGAAAATGTGTGCTTAGGAGCGGTCAATGAATATAAAGTAAATCTGCTGTTATTGCATTTGTGAAAGTAAATATTTGTTTTCGAATTAGAATATTGTAATAGAAGTGCTCGCAATATCTCCGCTGAGTAATAAAGAACTTTGTTCGTTAGCATTTGAATGTCAAGCACCACCGTATTTTCCAGTAGTTGGTTGGAATGTAACATTTCCGGATAAACCAAAGCCAACACCTCGACCACCACAACCTCCTACGGTAAGTGCTGTTAAAAAATTGATCATAGTGAAGAATTTTAATGTCGGACTTTCAGGCCGGCGCACCAAAATTAAATATTCTCCATTTATCAGATGTTCATATAGATTTTTCCTATAAACCAGGATCACAAGCTGATTGTTCACAGCCATTATGTTGTAGAGGAGGTCAACCTGGTGAGTCATTTTTCTATCAAGTTCCAATGATAAATAACTATTGATGAATTCCACTTTTAGCACCTGGTCATACAGGAGCTGGCTTCTGGTAAGACTATTTATTTAAATTATTTTAAGTTATAAATGTCGAAATCATGCAAGGGGTGATTATCGAAATTGTGACATTCCTTATTGGACTGCAGAAGCTATCTTAAAATATGCGGCTGAATTAGAAAAAGTAATTATCCTTTTCTTTTTATCGTGACTGCTATCATTTAATTATTCTTTTGTTTTCATAGGTAGATTTTATATATTATACAGGCGATTTACCAGCTCATAATGTTTGGAATCAATCTCGTGCTGATCAACTTTATTCGATTAATACAATCAATAGTATGTTGGCAACCGTTTTTCCAAATAAAACATTCTATTCGGCAGTCGGAAATCATGAAGCTGGTATTTCAGTTTGCTTTGATTTTATTATACATTCCGATTTTAATCTTTTCTCCATCATAAATAGCTCCTTGCAATCTTTATCCAACACCAAATATTCGAACAGATAACATATCTTGGCTGTATGAANCATTAGCTGATAATTGGATACGATTAGGTTTACCGGCTGATACACGCGATAGTATTTTAAATGGAGCCTTCTACACGACACTGATTCGACCTGGCTTACGATTGATTTCACTAAATATGAATTATTGCTCGCGTGAAAATTTTTGGTTACTTGTTAATTCAACAGATCCTCTAGGTCAACTTCAATGGGTAAGTTTCACAGAGAGAAATGCATAATTCGAGAAAACTATTATTTAGTTAGTTGATTGGTTGCAATATGCAGAAGATCACGAAGAAAAAGTTCATATTATTGGACATCATCCACCACGATCATGTTTAGCATCATTTGGATGGAATTTTTATAAAATTGTTAATCGGTTAGATATTTAAAAAAAAGAGATTTCATATTATCTATCGGATTTTACCTTGATTTAGCTATGAAAATACAATTGCCGGTCAATTTTATGGACATTCACACTTAGATGAATTTCTAATGTTTTATGATGAAGAAAATCGTACACGTCCCGTATCAATGGTTTTAACTTTTCTTGTCATCTAACAAATGATAATATTTTCTTTATAATTTCAGGCTTATATGGGACCATCTCTAACAACTAGTTCTTATTTAAATCCCGGTTATCGTGTCTATTCCATGGATGGTGATTATGAAGGCAGTTCTTTTTGGACGCTTGATCATCGTACAGTTATTATGAATTTAACTGCATCGAACATGTACAATAGAACAATATTTACTGATGAATACGATGCACGTGATGCATATCAAATGGAAAATTTATTTCCTAACGATTGGGATAACGTTGTTCAACGAGCAAAAAGTGATATTGATGGTCCGCTGATGGGTTTAATTTATCAATACTATACTAAATCTTATGCAGACGGTAGTCAATGTGATCATAACTGTCGCCGAGGATTACTATGTAGCTATCTAACTGCTCGAGCAGATGATCCCCATGCATGTGATTCTATTCCAACGTTTGTTTGATAATCAAATGGTTTCTATTCGGTCTTTTTTAACAAAAATCGCTCATATTTGTATAATTTACGTCACATTTATATATTTCTTGCCAATAATATATTTTTCATGAGTATATTTTTGATTACATTCGGTTTTTTTTTTCTTATGAGAAACATTTCAAACTAAGATTTCGACAATAAAACAAAACAGAAACATATAATCGATGGAATAATATGAAAAAATATAATGAGTAAACACATATAATTATAGAAGATATTTACTAGATGAAATCACTTGAATAACAAAAAGATAAAGAAAAAAAAGACTTGATTGAGAAATATATATTGAATAACGGAACACTATGGATTCTTCTTATCGTCGAGCTTTGAAACTAGTTGCTTGTAATAAACGTGTATAATTATTAGCGCGTAAGATCGGACGACCGATGGAATTAACTTGAAAACGTTCTCGTGTACATTGCATTGGAGCAGTAAAAATCGGTTGAAAAGGTTGACTTTGTTGATAAATATTTAAGAATGGATTTCTTGAATGTGTTTGAGATGAATTTGGAATGAAAAATTGACTAGTTGGACACATTTGTTGAGTACGAAATGATGTCATTGTCTTTCCTAAAATTACAGGAAAACCATCTTTCAAATTGATAAGGTTTTATTCAAACCTGTTTGCATTTGCGTAGGAATTGATGGACTGAATCTTGGTTGGGCGATGGATGGTTGTCGTTGATAATTATGATTATCGATGAAATAGGAAGAAGATCGTGGTGAATGTGTTGTTGAACTATTACCACTTGTTGATGATCCTGAACTTATTGAATGATTAGAAAATCGATGATAAGGGAATGCATCAAGTTCATTATTTCCGGATTCGTTCATTGAAGAAAAATGAAGTTGATCATAAATCGATGTTGTCAATGAATTCAAACAATTGCTGGTTTCGTCTATATCGCTTGAAGTAAAATAATCCATATCGATAGGATCAATAAATCGCTGTAATGATGATGGTTTTGTTGGAACTATCGATTGAATTGTTGCATTCGATGGTTGTCCAATCTTACGTTCTGCCTACATCATCGAAAACAAAACAAAACAAAAAAAAAAGGAAGCAGAGAAGTTTTCGTTGTATCCGACTAGTACTCTTTGTCACTTACGCCGATTGGTTTAATATTAGCAAAAACCAAATTAGGTATTGGATACTGGTTTTCTTGTAATAATAATAATTCATCAACGCTTGGATCCAATGATGTTGCCATTCTTATTTTGTCAATAACCGCTCGACGTATATTTATGTGTACATGCAATATGATATAAACGCAATTGACTGTCAGTCTGAGAAACTAATTAATCAAATCATGCTTGTCTAGTTCGACTAATTAGATAGGAGAACAACTGACGATAAAATAAATAATCATTTCTCATGGCGGTATAGCATTCGGCCGATGTTCATTGTCAATCGACACAAAGAAGAAAACGATAAACAGGCGCCAGTACAGGCAAAATTTAACGTGTCCGTAATCGTGGAAATGAATCTTTCACAGAATAATGTTTCACATTTGTCATTAATAAGATTTCCATTTTTTCTCTCTTCATTCAATGACTTCTCGACGAACTTAGTCGGAAATACTCGAAAGACTTTTTGATAGAAAACTTTTTATAGGAATTTCTTTTAAGTAAGCTGAAAATTCGAATTTTAACTATTTGAAATACAACAAAAAGAAAACGAAAACAAGCAAAGATAAATTGCACTGCATTAAAACGAAATAATAGTAGCATGACCAATATGGCACTTCTCTATTTGTTCTCCAATAAGCAGAAAATAAAGTCAGACAAAAAAGAATCACGCATAATACAAATACAATAAGATTCGACAAAAGAAAACAAGGGAACTATTTATAATGAACATAATCTATTGAAGGTATATCAAGAGAATATTTTGGCTCTTCTTTTGTTAGTTGTAAATATTCTTTTGGAGAAGCTTCACGTCGAATCCAATGTAAAACAATTTCTTGATCCGACGGGCAAGATTTAACAAAAGCTTCGTGTTCATATGCTGAGCCAAGATAATGCCATAATGCTGAGAATTCAGTTGGAATCGATAAATGAAGAATATAATAAGCAGCTACACGAATATGTTGTAATTTCGGCCATAACGAACAATCGAGACTTGTTATTTCGTTTCCACACATATATTTTGTTCCTCGATGCCGAAGAAATGTATTGATTTTGTCCAGTTCGTCTATTAGTAATTGCGAATTATTTGTAACATCTTTAATTAAATACGTAAAACGCGTGAAAACATTTGATTGAATCTTGAAAGCTTCAGGATCTTTCAATGATAGTTTATTATTTGGAAATGATGAATCAAGATAATCTTCAATATCGTCGACATCGTTTAAAACAGTATCACCATGAACTAGTGTTGGTAATTTTTTTGATATTTCCCTAAATTCTTTTGGTGGATTTTTACAATTAATTGTTATAACATCGAAACTAAAATCATTGTCGGCTTCACATTTTATTAATAGTTTAAGAAATACATCGTGACAGAAAGGGCATGCACCTTTCGATCGACCGTCGCGGCCGGCTAGAAGAAGAATTAAAAATATGTCTATTCGTTCGTTTATTTAATTCATACCTTTAATAAATAAGTGAACTTTATGGTCATCTTCATCGTTTAATAAGGTGCGCTAAAAAGAAATTTGAATAGAAATTAAAAATAGCTTAAAATAAAAATTTTGACATACTGGATCAAATTGTTCATCCTCGCTATCTTCTGTCATATTTTACTATCTCTTTTATTGTTCTTCTCTTTGATGCTCGTACGAATGTGTCGAAAGGATGTAGGTGAATAAATTAAAGCCGCATGAAGATAAAAAAAGAAAGAAAGCTCGATGATGATGATGACGACGACGACAACCAAATGTCTTTTTCTTTCCTTTGTTCGATACTAAGAGTCCTCTCCTCAGCATACTGACACTCGTGTGAAACGAGACGAAGAAAAAAAAAACCGAGGAGAATAAGTAATGCAGCCTTCTCTGGTTTTTTTCTTCTTTGTCTTATATCTGTTTAACTCGATGTTGTAGATTTTACGTGAAAAAAAAAGAAGGCATATGTTTGGGTAATTTACTATTTAAATTATCACGAAAGGAAAAGAATGAACTTAATTGATCTCACGAGAAGAAACCTGAGATTATTTTAATTTTCCTAGATTTCATTTAACATCCAGTCAATATCCTACTTACTCTCGATGAGGCTTTGTTCTGCATGATGGGTCACACGAATGGTGATCAAACTGACGTTATTAACATGGGAGAATAAATACAAGACAAGCGAGAAGAAGAAAAAAAGAAAGAAGGCCAAGAGGGGCTCTAGTTATATAACTCCATCTACGCGTATATGCTTCTCATACATCTGATTATAGCATATTACAATCAAGATTTTGATCCAAAGAAAAAACAGCAAATAAAGTAAACTTACCGGTATTGAATCGTATTGGTTCTTATGAAGAATTGATGATGGTAGAAGAATAACTTGCATTGTTTTTCGTTTCAATCAATTCAATCAGAAAGTGATAGTCTCAGGACTCGTGTTTTTTCTCTCTCGCTCACTCGTATACGCACGCAGTCTATCTTTGTATACACAATAGCGCGTTAGTAAATGTATTCAAAATTAGATCTACATACATATAAAGCGAGTGCACCTCATCTATTGAACATAATGTACATTTTCTCTTCACTGTGCTATTTACTCACGACTCTCGTTTTATTTTCTCTTTTATTGGAAGTGATTAGAGTTCTTCTTCTTCTCTCTATCCGTTTGCCCTATGGAGATTGTTTGCTGGTACTTCTTCTTCTCCTTCTTTCTTCTTCTCTCTTCATCTCATTTTGACCATTATCCTATTGATAAATGTAGAATGATAATAATGATTGCCTTGCGTATTGAATTCAACGCCATTTCGTACAAAAAAAAATGCTTATGATATGGTTTCTTCTATTTCATGATATAAAAGAATTTCATTTGGCCTTTGTCGGCTATCGCAATGCAGTTGATTATTCACCTTCGCATTTAATGCCGCAACAAGTACATATCTAGTAAAACGTTGAGCTTAAAATGTACATGTGTGCGTGTACATGTACACACTCGAAAAGAGCGAGTAAAAGGACACATGCACACTCATCTTATCATTTACCAAAAATGATGAGAAAAACGAGAATAAGATGAATACGAAAATAATAATGAGACAGTCTTCTCTTAAAAGGGAACACGAAAAAAAACTACGATTTTGCTTATTTAATCAAAAAAAAAACTATGATTTACTATTGACAACGCACCAATGAAATTCAAGTGCGTCCACTTTGATCATCATTGAATCAATGCTAAACTTCAATTTCTTAAATCAATGAAACCATATTCCATAAATCATTTTCATTCCGCATCAGAAAAGAAAAGTAATTCATGCGATAGCATTTTCGACAATTCCATTTATAATAAAATTGAAATATTGCTTTCTGTGCTTTTTTAACTTGAATCTTCTATAGAATAGTATTTCATATTTATTTCAACCATTAACATTAGTGTCGTTCGTTAGTTGTGCATTAGTTTTGCATCTCAAAATCTTATGTAACATAAGCTAGCACTAAAACAAAAAGCATCCTATAGGATAGGATTATCGTCAATCAGATATCAATCAAAATTTATTAGATGTTAACAGCTTTGACGATAAATCATCGAATATTATCGGACCCGATCAATCAAAATTATTACGTTGACTTGACGTAGTCGGTATACACGTCTGATAGAGGTTAATCATCTGTTTATGAGACGTAGTATATATATATATACTTAATTTTAGTTTCATAATTATAATATTAATAACAGGAATTAATATCCTAATGAACCGGATTTGATTTAAAGCTCATCATAATATTTTTTTATAAGAAATTGTCAATATAATTAATGTTTCCTAAGCAGTGGTTTTTAAAAATAAAAACAAAAGATTTTATTTTCATAAAAATGTTGACTGAGGACAAATTCGATTTTTCTATATTGCTTATCGTTGCACAAGTAGTTGAAAAGTATCCTAATGAATGCAAATTTTACTTGAGAAACGTTTTTAGTTATCAATAATCGAGAATTTTTTTCATTCTGTTGTTTTTTTTGTGTAAAAATGTACGAATGAACGAATAGAAGAAAAAAACGGATGCAGCAGCATTGGCTTCTCTGATTATTTCGTAAACATACTTTACTTTGTACGTAGACAAAATCGTTCTGTTTTCTTTTGTCGTGCATCAAATTCTTCAGTTTAATTCTTCAAAGTTGTTTCTCGTGTTTTTTATCGCCTACGCTCAGGTAATGGCAGTAACTGTTTGAAAAGATTTTGTCACAGCAACAACTGCACGCAACAACGAGCGTCTTAGACATCAAGAATCGTTTCAAATCTCAGCTTATATTGACGATTTTTCAATACTAAATTATCATTAATGGTGTAAGATAAATGTGTTTCTTTTCTAATAGTTCAAAAAGAAGATTTTAAAATTATTATTCGTATTCGTTGACTTTGTTTAGGACAATACGAACACAACCGACTGGTAATGTGTGGGAGTTTGAAAATGAATGGAGCGCAGGAATATGTGGTTGCTGCAGTGATCTTGGAACTTGTAAGTAAAAACAAATGTTCATGAGAAAATCGATGAAAATTTTATTTCGGCTTAGGTTGTTTTGCCTATTGGTGTTGCCCATGCTTTATGTGTAAATTACAAGCACGAACTAATGAATGTTTATGTACAGGATGCTTGCCCGGAGGTAAGCTTATTGAGTTAAACTTAAAACAAAGACGATCTGTTTTACCTTTGTTTTTAGCCAATACAGCATTAAGGACTAAAATTCGAACGGGTTTTCGTATACGGGTATACCAACAACAAAACATCATTGATAGTATAAACAATTTATTGGTCCGATTTTTGTTTTTTGCTTTTTAGGGAGCCGTATGTGGTGACGCGTGTGCAATGTGCTGTTGTCCGTGTTGTTCGATTATACAAATGTATAATGAGCTCGAATTTCAAGGACTCTGATATACAAGCATATGTAATTTTCCTTTTTTTTATAAATTAACAATAAATAAGTCTATGTATGAATGAGTATATGATATTTTCATGCATGAATGACTTTTCGATGAAGAGAATGATCAAGAAAAAGAAAAAGGACGTCATCGAAACAATACACGGACAGCTTGTGCAACTGCTATTGATGATTTCGTTTTTTAATTCAAAAGATTTATGGCAACCTGATCGACTTGTATGTAAATCGGGTCGTGTCGATTTTTTTATTCGACATAAACCAGTCGTTTGGAGTCGAACATGTGCCGATTGGTATTCAAATTTAATTTCAGCTAAGTGGATATCTGTATTATCATTGATAGTGGCAATTTTTATACTTAGTTGGACGTTTTTTGCTTTTGTCTGGTATGTAATTGCATTTTATAATGGAGATTTCATAGCTGATCATCTTCGTCCAAATACAAATCATCGGCCATGTCTTGTTAATGTTGGAAATAGTTTTTTAGCTTTTTTCCTTTTTTCATTAGAAACTCAACATACAATTGGTTACGGATATCGACATGTCAATGATGAATGCAAAACTGGAGTTATTCTATTAATGATTCAATCGGCTGGTGGTGCTTTAATAACAATTTATGTTGGTGGTATTGTTTTTAATAAATTAGCAAGACCAAGACAAAGAATGACAGTATTAACATTTAGTGAACGAGCAGTCGTTGCACCACGTGATGGAAAATTATGTTTTATGTTTAAAGTTGGTACGTTACATGTTTTGTTTTTCGTCTTATGAAAAAGAAAAATCATTCATTTTTATTAGGAAATAATATTGCTACACAATTAACGCGTCCTGCTATTCGAGTGATTTATTATAAATTACAACCAAAAGCCACAGGTGAAATCTCGCCTGTTGAAACTTTTGATATGACTGTACATCCTTCAAATACAAATTTGATGTTAGTATGTCCATTAGTTATTGAACATAAAATCGACCAATCATCGCCACTCTATCCTATATCACCTACGAAACTTTATAATTCAGACGGAAATGGTCCCGATGCATTCGAAATCGTTGTCATTATCGAAGGAACCATGGAATCAACAGGTGATGCATGTCAATACCGTACTAGTTATAAGCCACGTGAAATTCTCTGGGGTTTTCGTTTTAAACAAACTCGTTTTACATTCGAAGAAGGAAAAATTAATTTTGATATGAATACATTTGAAGAATTTGAACCAGTCAATATGGATAGATACATAAGAAACGGTAAAGGACCAAGATTATTTGCGCCGGATTTATCACACAAAGTAAATTCGCGAATAAAACGAAAACGAAAAGCTATTCGGACAAATGAATCACCAGTAGGCGTTAATTCATAATAAGTTTGTTTTCTCTTCATACGTGCAAAATATTATTGTATTTTGTTTTTTGTATAAAACTTATGCCAGTTAAGATGTGATTCTATTGAAAAATCTAACATGTTTGTCATTGAATATTCATTGAAATAATAAATTTGTATATCCTGTAGAAAAATTCATTTTTTTATTCAAATAGGTTCTTGAAAGTGAACCAAATGCATTTAGATTTAGATATATGTGTATCGTTAGGTACTTCATGACTTTTTAGTATTTGACTAATAGCATCTTGGAAAAATTTCCAATTATAAATTATTGTAAAACCATTTTTTTTGAGAATGTTATACAAACTTGGCACGTACGAATATACTCGGGCGATTCTCAGCAGAATATTGCATAAAGATCACGTGACATAGTTTCTAAAGGGAAAAGGTACACTGTTGACAATCAATCAAGTATGTTTAGCGAGGACAAGTACATAAAAAAAAAGCTCTGATTGAATGTGTACAGGAGTAAGCCATTTTAATTAGTTCAGTCAACGAACTGATCGAGATGATGGACGAAAAATTATGCAAATAGAATTAATGTCACATATATGGTGCTGAAAAAATGACCGTCAAAATTCGTTCGCAGGTCATGATCTCGAAGGTAGGTCTATATTCCAATGTGTTATGAAACTTGATCGCTTGTTGTCTGTTCTGCTTCGTATTCTATGTCTGAAGTTTATTCATGCATAGCTTGAAGCTATGACTTGTCCTTGCTAATGATTTACCATAAGAAATTAATGCTTGTACTATATGTTTTATATGTCATTTTGATGTTTGGCTATGATCACTATGTGCAGAAGCCGACTTTTTATTTTCGAACAATAGAAAGTTTTTTGATTCTGTAATTTCATTACAACGAAAGAAAGGAAGTCTTGACCTAATTTTAAGTCGCTTTTCAAGATCAATAAACTGCACTGTTGCATCGACCGAAAAGTTTCTCTTCAGCAGCGTCATCTCATAATTGCATGACATCATGAATAATAAGTTCATCAATACTTTGTACTGGTTTTCTAATCAATGTTTTTGAATGGGCACAGAGAATAGTACAATCAAACAATGATATTCTTTTTATGAAACTCAAGAGTATGATTGATTTCTGTTCCAAAAATTGACAGATCGGATTAAATTTTTTCGATTATCTTTTACAGCATTTATTATCACACTTCATAGTTGTACATACAAATACACAGAAGATAATCCAGCCTTCACAGTTCTATGACATAAGAGAAAATTGTAATAAATCCACAAACGAATCTAGAGAAGCATAGTAAATAATAAAAATAAATTTTGTCTTCTGCTTGAACTTGGATACTTACGTGTTTATAGCCGATTTCAGCCTATTCTCTGCATCAAACAGACTTACAGATCTCGTACCAGTTGACTTGGCTATGTCGACCGATAAATTATTGTTTACTGTTGTTCAGCTGTAAAATTAATTGTTACCAAAAACTGTTTTTTATTTATTTTCGTAAGCTATTCAGAATAAAGACATGATGACAACATAGGAAATATTGATTAGGCTAATGTTTTCACAATTGAGCTATGCTGCGCTGCATTCCTTGTAAAGTTTTCGGTTACGATTGTTAATTGTAGATGTGTTTCTGTTTCATTAACAATAAGGAACAGAAAGCGAATTCATGTGTGATTGGGATGCAAAATTAACGATGTTCAAAACTTTAAGCAGAGGAAACGAACGAGCAATACGGAGAAAAACTTTATGTTCGAATGGAACGAAATTGGACACCCTCAAATGTGTAACATGAGCAAAAAATAATAAATTTAATATATTTGAAATGATCAAATCTGAATGATAATGAAAAAACAGTCTACTTGTTGATATCCTAAGTTAAAGTAAATTTAGACAGTTGTGTTAGATGAACGAGAATTTCATTGTTAATCTGAGTACCATTGACAAATTTTGTTCGATGCTCGATTCGAATATTTAAAGTTAATTCTTGAAAATTTGTCATTTCTTTTTCCTAAAATGACACTTCGAAGAAAAGTCTACTTTTAAATTCAGGTTCAACAGTTGAGAACGGGTGGTTGACTCGAATTGCATCTAATGTGTTCCATTGAAGACAACAAATTTGTCCGGGTGCCGAACGACTGAAAAGGCAGCAGTCAGTCGCCTTCAGTAGACACGCTTTTCTTTTAATTGATGTGTTTAGCAGATAGAGTAATGCAATTGTTCTCAGTAGGAGCCAACGTTTGCTGTAAATTTTCACCATAAAATGATTGTACACTTGAGAAATAGAAAAAAAAAACTTCTTCCAAAATCAATAAACTTATTCTATAACGTTTAACAAAACTAATTAAATATACACAATTAAAAAGTAAACGAATAAATCAGTAATATTCGACTTAACAAGTTCGGCAGCATATCGATTCGACTAAATTGTTTGTTTATTTTTGCGATTTCATCTTCATCTCATCTATGAACGATTAAAATTATCTTCTTAAAATGATTGATGCTTGGCATGCAAACATATGCTCATCAATAAACTGACCATTTTTCACACGTGCTCTATCTTCCACAAAAGTGAGAAAATTGTTATCAATATACAGACATTTATAACCCCAATCGATACATTTTAACTATAAATATAGGTTCGATTCACTTCTCTTATTCCTCATACACATATGTATCGACCTCATTGTAATTTGATCCCAACATAACGTGAAATAGTTATCGTACATTCGATAGTAGTTTCTTAAACAGAATTTAAACTTTATATCGCCTATCTATATTCCGCCTTATTTCATGAATATTATTATTTTGAACACAAACATTAATATAATCGCGTGGAGTAGAAAATAAATATGATTTAACATGGGTCCGTATGACATCTCTCATAAACCTTATTGTTGTTGTTCAGAAGATGAAAATTTTCTGCAAAGGACTTTGATGTAGAGGGTATTCCAATTATACCTAGGTTTTCTAAACGAGTATCAAAAAGAATTTCGGTCATCCTACGGTCTTGCAGGAGTTTATTTCCAGATATTCGAACGTGCAGATACACACCAATCATTCTCCGTTTTAGTTTCAAATATAAGTTCTGTTAGAAATGTTTATAATATAATAGAACAGCATCGTTTACACTGAAGGGCACAAAATATTATTGCAAATAGAAAATAAATTACTACTCATATAAAAACAGAACCTAACTAAAACAGTCGACTTTTGCATTTTCCCCCTAATATATAAAAGTTATTCGATCTGATTGATATTACAAGATTTCACACTATCTGACCAATCGTTATAGATCATTGAAAAATATTAAAAATATGTTATTTTAAGTCAACTTTATTTTCTGAGTAAGAATATGAAACATTTCATATTCTATCGAAAGTATTCAATGCAGATGTAATCGTACATTTATCTAAACTGTTACATTTAGTACATCAGGCAAATATTTTTGAAAAAGAAAAAGAATGAAAACAAACAGCAAACTCACACACATGCGCACACATAAGCAAAGTTTCTTGCCATAACAAGATCGAAGATCTCAGGAGTGTGATAATAACAGATATATATATATATATATAGAACAAAAGAAAAACAGTGTCATGGAGAAGCATCAGCAAGAACAGGTTTTAATTTTAAATTAATTTTGACTTGTTTAGTGACTCGTCGTGTAACAGGTAAATAAACCATACATGGCACGAATGTATGTGAAAATTTCGGATCTTCACTTTCGAGTAAAAACGGTTGTAAACCACCATTAGTTTCGGTTAAAGAATTTAAATGTTTGGTCGATTTAATATTGTTGTCCGTCGATGATTGACTTAAACTTCTTTTACGTTTTAATTTATCACCATTTCCATCAGCTTCATCGTCTAATTGTTCCGACTTCACTAGAGATAAAAATGGATTCGAATTTTCATTGATAGCTGCAGCTTTTTTCATAAATTCGATTAATGTTTGATATGTTGGATCTGATGTGTCATTATGTATTGTTTGCATATGAAATAGATATAAATATTTTGTTGAAAAATCTTTTTTACATAATTCACAATAAGTATTGGAATTATCGATATTTTCATTTATTTGTTCTTGTGAATCGCTTTTTATACCGTGTACTTTAGCTAAAAATGAAAAAAAAGGAAATGTGTTTATTAAAAAAGAATACATTTCCGGTCTTTCTTTTCTTTTTTTTTATCTTACCTTTATGAGTTTTAAGGAAATATTTATTGCAAACTTGTTTATTACATATTTCACATACAACTCTATCAGCCATTTTGGCACAAAAATATGAATCATTAACAATACCATATGGTGTTTGAGATGTTTGACCAGTAGCAAGTTTTTGTGCGAGTTGACTACTAGTGTCAACAAATGATGGTAAAAAATTAAGATTATTCGGTGGTGCACTAGGAGGTGATGACGGTAAAAGTTTTTTCGTTTTTTCATTTGGATGAAATGTATTCATATGCATACGAAATAGAGATTTATTACGAAATTCTTGATTACATATGTTACAACGGCGGACGGGCCGTTGAGGAGATGGTTTTGGTGATGTTGCATTGATATTTATATTCGGTGATGATGGAATAGGAAAAAGACTTTTGATATCTGATGGTCCAGGATAGAATGGATTTAACAAAAGTGTATTCGAAGAATTTGTTGGAACTAGAAAAACAAAAAAAAATATAGAAAATTTCTAAGAAAATTCTATCCAATAGATAATATGTTGTACTTTGAATAGATGGTGTTGCTCGATTTGAAGTCGTCTTGACTGGACTTTCATTTGTACTTTTTTGCAAAGATTTTATATAATCAGTATAAATCCCATGGCATTCACCTTTATGTTTCTATAAAAAAACAGAAAAAATATTTTACTTTAACTTTCGAATCTATCATATGATATTCAGTATTACGAGAAAATATGTTGGCCTATTTTTTTTTTCTGCTCTAGGCTAGGTCATTAAAAGACGCCCTTACTAACGAATTGTTTGTTTTCTCTTTTCAATAAACATTGGTATGTGAATTGAAATTCATTCGTACGTTCGTTTGTGCTTCTGAATAAATAAGCTTATTAAAAGTCAGATAAGCTCTTCTGTTCTTTTCAATATGTCTACATACGCGCTCAACTATTAATACAACTACTCTTTTCTTCTTCTTTGTCTTTCTTTTCAATATTTATATTAGAACATCGCAAAAATACCGATTCGCCTTAGATAAAGAATAAAAAATATCTGAACAAAATTAAACATCACATTTCTAAATAAGCTAATCTCTACAAATACAGTAACACACTCAATTTATTAGTGTGTATGCTTTATAATATTGAAAATAAAATTTCTTTTAATTAATACTCACGCGAAGATAATATTTATTACAAAAATATTTTTGACAAATCTAAAAATGAATAGACGGAAAAACAAAAGATTATTTCTAGAACAAAATCTTGAACTTCTTGTTTTAACTAACCTCACAATACTCTTCACTTTTTTTCTCAACCGATTTATTATTGTTATTATTATTGTTATTATTATTATTGATAGGCGATGCTTGTTGATTAAGAACTAAAGGTAATGGTTGTTCATTGGATAAACACGATGATGATGATGGAGACAACGAAGTATTAACATTATCATTGTTTTCTGTTAACGATAATGGTGATACCAGATTAAGTCCGCCATGTTTTTTAGCATAATGTGTTTTAAGAAAATATTTATTACAAAATGAACGTTCGCATAAACTACAATAGGCTTCTTGTTGTTGACGAACATTGCTGTTATTATTATTATTGTTGTTGTTGTTGTTATTATTATTTGAAGTATATTCTTCTGGTGATGATTGATGACCATTAATCAAATCTATTTAATTAAAAAACTTTCCTATTTTAAAAAAAGAATAGTATATTTTACTTGGTGATTCATCAATAATTAACTCTTGCTGTTGAATACCATCATCATCATTTGTAACACTTAAACAATAATAATAAAAATAATAATAAATTCCTTTATTGTTGTTGTTTTCTTTTATTCTTTTGGTATATTAACTTACCGAATTGGTTTGATTTGTTTTCTTCGATTAACTGATTTAAATAATTCATTATTTGTTATTTTATTATTCGACATAGATAAATCGTTAATTTCATCTTCTTTTATTGTTGAATTATTGTCACCAATCATTATTGATTCTTCTTCTTTCAATCTGTATTCGTCTTCAATGATGATCATCAAGCAAAAACAAAAAAACGATGAGATAAAGAACAGAGCGAAGAAGAAGAAGAAGAAGTAGAGAAAAAAAACTATATATGTACAATAGAACAAGAGAGAGAAGATTTATTAGTTTTGTTCTATATGAGGATCAGAAAAAGCAAACTCTCTCCCTCTGTCTCTTTTGCAATCGTTTCTCATCTATTTATTGGTACCAGTAGAAGCAAAACGCAAGACGCCCATCTTTTTCTTTTTCTTTCGAAATCAAACAACCCCGTTGGCTCATCATCATTATCGTCTAACAGGCACGCGCTATACTACTGCCCGATATTTTCATATGTATAAAGGAGAAGAAGAAAAGGAAAATGCGTATATTAAAAGAACAAACGGAAGTAACATACAGATCTAATTGAAAAATGAGAAAGAAAATGATCAACATCTGGTTTATCCTTCATCTTCGTTTTCTATTTTTTTTCAAAAAGATCAAAAGATCGAATTCTTGAAATTCTTCGATGATATTACCGACACGGAAAAAACGAAGAAGAAATAGAAGAGTCGTTAGTAGAGGAATAAATTAGGTTAAGATAAAGAAAATCATTTTATGTAAAAGATCTTATCTATCTCCAGGAAATATCTTCAACATATGTAATAAATCAGATAATTTAAGTAGACACAAATTTCTTTTTTTTTCTTATTAGGCAAAAAAACAAAGGAATCTTCGGTTTTTTCCTCTTGAGATAATAATATTCCCTTTTTTTTCTATAATCATATCCATTGACATATCATTTCTTCAAATATCTCCCCATACGACTTGTATCATGCACTGTGTGATGCAACAATGAATAGGATAGACGAACAACGCCTAAATATACACATTGCAGATGAAAAATATTCTCTTTCTTTTATACTATGGATAAGACTAGCACACACACACACACACACGCTAACATAGCATGTCTTATTCGATGATACAAATAATAAATCTTGGAAAACAAGCAGCCACTCTAACAAAATGAAAACATAACATAGAGAAAAGAAGAAAAAGCTTACTCGAATGTTTATTTAAAGCAATCAGGCGAAATGATGATAGACAACGTTCGATGAGTATTCTCTCTTTTGCTGATAAATAATCGACTTTTAACGGTTCATCTCTTGCTATTTGAGAATGATTGGAACAATATGTTAGCGGATAAAGGCAACCTTTCCTTTTTAAATTAACTACTACTTCAGATAAATATGCATAGCTTGCTATAGAAATAGATTATCAAAGGAATAATAATAAAACAGGAAAAAGAATTTATTTGGATAAAACAGCAAAATTTTCAATATATTTATACATATTGTCGATCGGCCTTTCTTTCTTTCAACTAATAAACATAATCAGAAGATTTTCTCTCTTTTTTTTTGTCTGACGCCAGTAACAGAACGAACGTTTCAATTTCCGTTTCTTGTTGTTTGCAGTCGACCAATAAACTGTTATATATATAAGATCAATTCGCAATGTATGTGACAAAATAAAAGCAAAGCCCGTCCTCTTTATTTTCTTTATAGAAAAGACAACTATCACAAACACGCACCATGATTGATTTCGAAAGAAAAAACAAATATCAAAACTACATGAAAATCTTAACTGCTGTTGATATAGTTTCTAATATATATATATTGGAATAAGAAAAATTAACTATAATTATAACACAAATAAATCACACTTATACATACAAAACTTGACTTTTGTTGTGCTTAAATTCATTGTCGTATCATCTCTATTTTCATAGCTTATAAATATAAAACAGAGCAAAAGACTATATATGCATGTAATGTGTTTATATCAATGGTCTGGTTTTGAATATAAAAAAAATGAATAGCAAAAAAGAAAAAAAGACGATTATAGTCTACAAAATCGATAAATTTATTCTCGCTTTTTGTGTATAGAATAGTAAAAGAGCATGATTCAATTTCGATTCTTTCTTCTTTTTTTTCTCATTTCAAAATAAACACCATTTGGTTTCTCTCATTTTCTTTTTGCATCTATACATTCATACCTGTATATGTCAACGAACGATATCGCATCTCGTGTTAGTTATTATTATTTTTTTCTATTCTCCGTTTTGTACACATCACGTTCGGGGAACAAAAAACTCAAATACTCTAATGCATACTTTATATAAATTTATAATTGGTAATACTTATTTATTCTAGTATATTTGTATATATATATATTTCAATTAACATATGTATTGATGTTATGGTTAGAAATCAATGTTTGAAATCTCAAGTAAAATCGTTCTAGATTTATTTGAATAACGACAAAAAAATAATAAAGAGAGAAATATTCCGACGATAACAAGTGCCATTCTGTTATAGTGACAGAAATATCGACGATCATATTATACCAGAGAAATGAATTTGACATTTTCTAAGTGAGAAAGAGAACGGCCTTTAATGGTCGATTTTTATTTTTCAAAAAAACGACAGAAACAGACAACACTTATTATGCTGACATATTTACTGAAATGTATTTTGCAACAATATAGCTATTTAATCGTGTATTTATATATATATATATATATGTTTGTGTGATTGATACAAAAAATAAAATAGAAAATAGATTAAATGACAAGATTCGATTTTAAATCATATTTTATATTTTAAAAAACAAAATTAATATCAAGGTCTTTCATAATTAATTGTTTGAATTAACTCAATCTAGTTTTAGAGGTAAATTTATTTTCTTTCGAAGAAATCAGTGCTCTCTCTCTCTATGCATTCTATTGACTAGTAAGCGACAAAATGATTTAAGTTGAAAAACAAGTCTGCGTGTGGATTATTGACTAAGAATTTATGCAATCTGTGTGGCCTGGGATTTTATTTTTGAATGAAAAACGAAATCTTTCGGGCCTTGCGCAATGTTTGATAATAAAAAAAGAATCACTTCAGCATTTAAAATGGGGATACAAATAAAAATGAATATTTAACAAAAACAAAAGAAATATGCTCATTTTCATGATAAATATTCGTATATATTTACCATCAATCGATGGTAGAAAAATATTGTAAATTTTAATTATTACTAAAACTAAAAAATACCTTGCTTTATTATCTAAATGATTCATTTTTCTCGAAGTTTATCTTCATAATATTTATTATCAATGTATGCATGCGTCATGATCGTTATCTTGTCTTATTTTAAAGTGTCTCGTGTTTTGTCATGAGAATTTATTCTTTTCTAATAAAAAGATTTCACATACCATGGTTCGTCTGTCGTGTGGTGTTCAAATTACGCGAATAACTTTGGCTGTTTTGAACATATTATTTGTTCTCTTCGGCTTGGCACAATTGGGGTTTGGTATTTATCTCAAAGTGAGCAAAAAATTCGATGTGGCATTATCTGATCACATCAATGCGCAAATCATCGGTGGCAAAGCTATCGAAACAGTCGGAATTATTTTGATTATAACGGGTATTTTCACGATATTGCTATCGGTATTCGGATGTATAGGTATGAAATTCTATTTTGTCGAAGAACATATATTTCATTGATTTGTTTTTAAAGGTGCTTTATTCAAAAATCGAGTGTTTCTCTATTTGTATGCGATAATTTTGGCTATTTTAATGGTTTTAGAATTAGCTGCGTTTATCACACTGATGAGTTCACGGGTTCGAGTACGTGATAGTTATCAATCTGGCCTTTGGGAAGTATTTCATGATGCATATGACAACGATCGGCAAGATATCATTAAGCAAATCGAAGGATTAGAAATTGAATTTGAATGCTGCGGTGTCAATGATTCTGGTGATTATCTTAAACTGAATCGTACAATTCCTGATTCGTGTTATAAAGATAAATCAAAACAAACGATTTTTGATGAAGGTTGTGCTGACGCAATTATCGATTGGATATGGGATGAATTGCCCGTCATAGGTGGTATTGTAGGCGCTATAATATTTATTGAAATCTTTGGAGTGATCGCGTCTATATCATTGGGAGTCGCTATTTCTCATTATTCATTCGGACAAATTTATGGATCAGTATAAGTTGAGTCTTAAACATTGTCGTGTTTTCCTTTGCTATAGTTGATTTGTATGCAAATTACTAAGTTCCTTTCGTGTCTTCTTAATAAACTTGATGCTGATATCAAATCTATTGAATTGACTATGAAGTATAGACATTGATGTTATGATAAATTGTAGGAAGACAAAAACACAATTTGTACATTGAAAACATGTAACTATTACTTATTTTTATATAACTATTTAGATGTGCTGAAAGTTAATAATTTATATCGCGAGCAAATTCTCTGAAGAAAAATGAAGAAGAGAAATATAAGCGTTTTTTTTCAACTAGAGAAGTCCTTGAACTGATAAATCGCTTCAATTGACCCTAACGCGAAAAAAAAATCATAGAATCATTCACGATTTAAAAGAAATCCTATTGCTAAGCTTTTCTTTTAGAATAGAGAAATAGTGAAAAAGATCTTAAGTTTTGTACAAACCGAATTTCTTTAGGGTAGACCTCTATTCCGAATTTCAAGTCGAAAGTTTAAAAAATCTGCTTTCCGGTGCGAAGTTTTACGATATCAATTGAAAAGTACTACAGAAGTACAGTAGTAAGAGATATATCAAGTTTTCAGTTTGACTTATTTTTACATAAATGAGCATGGCTGATATGGGCTGCAAAGGTCGATCTTCTTTAGTGAACTCATCTGGAAATCATATGAATGAATTATATTTGCCTAATCTAGCGGGGTGCCAAGTATGTATTTAATCGGTCATGCCAGTTGTGTTCTAGTATTACTAATAATGAGATAAGATGAGTCTGCATAGACTTTGGTTTCTGTAAATTAATTACAGCCAGTAAAATGGTTTGCTTCTTATATCTAGCATTTGCAGCCGCCATGGTTGAATGGATATGTTATTCGACACACATTCACAAGGTGCTGCGTTCAAACCACAGTATCACCAACGCCAACCATGGAATAACCCTGAACAAGTTACTAACGGCTAATTGTTCCGGATGACTCATCCGATAACGTATCGATTACATTATTAGTCAGTATGCAGAGTCAAAACAATAATTTCAACATAGATGTCACGGCCACGTGATCCTATGATGATCGCCAACCCATAATCATTAACGGGGGAAGCGTTGGACGAATGGGGCGCAGATACCGTCGTCTGTAAAAGAGGAAAAAAAGATAGAACCTGATAGTTTGTGAACCCTTTAGCGCCGGCCCCAACGGGCGATAAGACTACGGGAGATATTGTTATTATTATTATTATTATTATATATCTAGCATTTGATAAATACACGAGTTCAATTCACAAGTATAATATTCAACGGAAACAAAAAGTGTTATGAAGTACAAAACTGTTTAAGAAAAAACTTCGAAATACCTATTGAAATTCCAATAATAACTTCATTTTAGAGCTCGGTTCCTGCAATATGTGACTTTTCCGCGTGACTATTTTAAAAATAATCGAGCGGATCAAAGCAAAACAAATATATACATATAACTAGCGTATGCAGTTGCCGGAAACATGAAAAGCATTTCGCAAAAAAACGATCAAACATTATATAGATCAATTATTAAATTTCTATTCGCTAGTTAATTAATTAACGTTCTCCTTCGACTAAGAGAACTTTAAATCAAGATTTTATTTTATTCGGAAAAAGAAAGTGATTGGATGAACGTGTTAAATATGTGCAATCCTCATAGTTTAATTAACGAAAGATATAATTCGCTATATCCTATTTTTGCATGAAATAATCTTTGGTGTTAATATAATTTTGAACCAATGACTTTTGCATGTTGTTACGTTAGAATGAATATAATTTAATTATTAGAAAATGATTTCCTTACTTCGACGTTTCAATATTTGATGAAATTCCCGTAGAGTTTTGTGAAAAAATATTTTCTTATGAAAACAAAATAAGACATTAGACTGCAAAATTTTTTGATTGTATAATGACACCTGAGAAAAAGTTATCAAACAGATTACTCATTGTGATTTTTTTTATCTTTCTCATCTTTATCATAGTCAACAATATAATTATCTCGTGCGCTATGAAGACCTATAAATCTCACATTTCTTGAATTACTTCACGAAAAAAATTAAAAACTCTCCAACATGGGTAGATTTTCTTGTGGCATTCAATGCACACGTGCAACATTATTCGGACTGAATATCTTATTTCTTTTCGTTGGTTTCACTGTCATGGGCTTAGGCATTTACGTTAAAGTCAACGGAAATTTCAGTTCCATCTCGGAAATTTATAAAGTATCACAAGCGCTCGGATCCGAAGCTATGCAATGGATTGGAGTAGGATTGATTGTAGCTGGTATATTTACTGCACTCTTGGCAGCATTTGGTTGTCTAGGTACGCAAAAAACAAAAAGAAATTCATGATTAGAAAAATCCATTTTATTTATTTAGGTGCTGTTTTACAAAATCGAGGTTTTCTATATTTATATGCAGTTCTCTTGAGTCTTATTGTATTCTTTGAATTTGGTGCTGTAATTACAACATTAGTATTTCGTAATGATTTATGGAAGTCCTACGATTCAGGTTTCGTGGAAATATTTAATCATGCTTATGGTGAAAATCAAACTGCAACTATTCAAATTATTGAAGATATCGAACATAGATTTAAATGCTGTGGTGTCGATGGCCCATCTGATTACGCAAAATTTGGTTATCGCATCCCTCGATCGTGTTATCCAAATGAAAAGGTAATCGCTGGATTACCCTATACTAAAGGTTGTGCTCAGGCTGTTGCTATCTGGGTATGGAATCAATTGCCAATAATAGCTGGATCATTAGGAGTGCTTTTATTTATTGAAATATTTGGTGTTATTTCATCAGTTGCACTTGGCGTAGCCATATCTCATTCATCCAATGTTGAAGACTATCATAAATTTTAATACTATTTACTTTTTGCCGCTTTTTTTATTGAATAAATAACGATAAAAAGAAAACAAATTTATATTTCAAGCTGACACTAAGATATATGCAATAGATGTTGACATAAATCAAATAATTGCGTACTAAAATCAGTAACACCTTCGTAACCTGGAAAATAATTCACATCAATAACAGCATAATCACCTGTATTTCTGTCAACAATTATATCAATACCCACAAGATTTAATTCAAATAAATTTTGCACGGTTTGAGAAATTTTATTAACTATTTCATGATTAAATGTTATTGTTATAGACGGATCAATCGATAAAAGTATATGATCAGCTTGAGAACTTGAAACTTCACTGGAATGAAATGATATTGTCTCTCGAGATGGATATGCATGAAGATTACGTATAGAGTTTCGTTGTACTATATGGTAATTTTTTTGGCCAACTAGATTAAAAGAAAAAGAAATTAAGTCTTATGACTTTTTAATTGCTTTTGTTTTGAACACTTACTAGCAAATACTTTAAACAGGATACCATCATGATCGATAAATTGCTGTAAAACACATGGTTTATCAATATCATTTAAATGTTGTACATCGAAAATAATTTTCATATCATGTGATTTATCACCGTGTGCTTGGATAGGTTTACACATAATAGGAAATGATATTCGATCATTTATTAGCATTTTTTCGATCATTAATTTATTATCATCATTACTAACATATATAAATGGTGGAACAACATAAAGGTTTTGATTTGAATTCAATAGTGAATATTGCTCAAACCGATTTAATAGTCTCGATATCGAACTGAATTCATCGAGAATAATTGTCGATGATTTCGGTAATAAACGAAGTTTTTCAATAAGCACTCGTGATAATGCGTCATCTTCTAGCTTATGAATTATCAGCTGTGGAATACGAATATTCGACTGTGCGAGATAACCATAGTTTAACTCAATTGTATCAATATGAAAATGTTTACAACGAAGTAAAAATTGATCAAAACGAAGTTTAGAGAATTTTTTTCGTGGAAGATAGTATCCGATTAATGGTTGCTGTTGTCGTTGTGACTGCAATAATGATTGCGACATGATACTGCTTTTGCTGCCTTCCATGTCGAACGAAGAAAAAGAAATAAGAGGAACACGCATGATCCGTGGACTGGTGAACAGTGAATAAGCGTTCGTTTCTAAAACTTAGGCAATGCAACACACTTATGCATTATATTTGTACACACGCGTTCTGCGTATTAAACCTGATTTATATATGATACATTTTCAATTTTATGATGAGAAAAAATATATATATTGGGTGAATATTGTTTTTTGTATAAAAGAGTCATCATGGTTGAGGTTACACCAATCACAACACGTTTGGAAGAAGTATAAACTATCAGAAAGAATATCAATGTGTGACAGTTTCGTTCTTTTTCACATCGCTGAAGTTTTTTTTTTCGAGTTTAATATAAGCTCCCCAAGTCGACTGATCCGATAGGAACCTGGAAATATCCTACAATCCGATACAATTCTATT
>OENM01000038.1:114857-128173 GCA_900239745.1 Rotaria magnacalcarata
CGTCAAATTACGGCGCTTTACGGTCGGAAACGTTACAAAACGGTAGTATATGTTGCCATTTACGGTCGTTTACGATCGTATCAGGTCGTCGTAATGTTCGACCTGGGAGTCGGATCGGATCCGATAGACGCCTACTGTCGGATTGCTCGACCTGGGTCTACGGATAATCTTCAATTTAATTTTTATATTGTAACTTTTCAAACAATTAAATTTTGATTGTTCTCTCATCGAATAAAACAGTTTACCAACAAGAGATGTGTTCACTAAAAAGATGTTGTAATCTACAATTTTTTTGAGATTGAACACCAAGGTTCGTTTCTATAACTTTAAGTTAAATTATAAAGTTGTGAAACGAGCAATGAATAGAAAAAAATCACATCGAGTTTCAAATGAAACAAAAAAACTGTTACTGATTATGAATATTTTTTTAATTATACATAAATTAAAAAAGGAAAGAAGGCTGGTTGGTAAAAAGCCAATTACAGCACCACTATGAGCAACCAGATTAGGAGACTTCTAAAATATCAAGATTAATCTCAAGGCAATAAACAACAAGGAATATATCGGCATAAACAGTAGTCATTACATGTATCGCTACCATGCTAAGCCTTCTCAGTGAATCATACAAAATTAGTGACATCTATATTATGTTTTTATAATTAAACCCAAAATCCTTTTGCATATTTCTTAGTTGGCGTTTTCTAGTTAGAAATAAATTAGAATCTTAATTCGTAGTGCGTGTGTATGTATAAAGTGTAGCTCAGAAACAAATGTATGATACGACACCAATCCGTTATACCAGACCACAGATCAGCACACAAGACAAGAAAAAAAGAACGAGTGTATGTGCAGCGTCCGTTATATGAGAAATCTCATTACTAAGAACATAGACATCGTTCGAGACCACGTGGACAGAAAAAGAAGAGACGATGGAGGAGGAAAAGAAGAAGAAAGAAAAAAGTATCTCTCCAAGCAGAGAAGTGAATGAAATATTTCGCATAAAAACGAAAGTGGAAGTAAAGTCATTCTTTCAATGACATGATCAAGTGGACATAGTTTATCAAGTTAAAAGTTCTAGAGTAAAGAAAAACCCCACATACTTGTCTCGTATTCATCATATAGGCATGACGATTTTTTTGGGTAAATAGACTTTTGATCCCCCAAAAAATGACTATTGATCACCAAAATGTGTTAGTTGAGAAATGATCACCAAAAAAATATATTTGATCACCAATTTGCTTTTTGTGGAATGAATGGTAGAGTTGTGGTAGATAACGTGCTTATCTCAAAAGACAACAGATTGATAAGACATAGTTAAACAATAATCATAATTGGACCAAAATGATCGCATTAACTGAGAATAGTTACACAAAATGTTCTATCATGACAATGCAGAAAACTAAAAATGTCAAGTAAACAGTGGACGCTGCTATACACAGGTCAATCATATGAAGAAGCAAAAGATTTAGCAAAATCACGTTTTAATGTTTGCCAAAATCGACGATCAGATTTAAACGATCAAACAAAATATTCATTTAATGCAGTGAGTACAGGAAATATCCTTTATGTCATTTTCAAATAAAAATTATCGTGCCAGACGACAATATAAATTCTATAACAATTATGTCCAAAAATGAACATGAACATGAACAAAATGAACGAAATGCAACGACAAGATTACCATCGCCAATACGTGAGTCTATATCTACCTATGTCAAGTATGGATTATCACAATCTCAAATTAAAGCATCATTGATAATAAATTCGGTGATCAAATATATTTTTTTTGGTGATCATTTCACAATAAAATAGATTGGGGATCATTTGTACTTTTTTTTGGTGATCATTTCTCAACTAACACATTTTGGTGATCAATAGTCATTTTTTTGGGGATCAAATATATTGCTACCCAATTTTTTTTGACATTCTATGCTTACAACATATGAAAAAGAAAAATTATTGATGGGATAAAAAAGTATAATTTTTCTCTTGTTATTTTTATAATAAAAACTTGTCTGATGGACGATATAAATAACTGATTAGATATTATCGAACACTCATCTATTTTAGGTTGAGTATGAATCGATGAATACTTTCAGTGAAATAACTTCAAACGATAAACTAACTCAGTTTCGTTCTCACGCACAATAAATTTCCAGATGCCTCACAAACATTTGCTTGGGCGTATTGATATGGTTCTATTTCTGATTACGCGGGTTCCTGCTAGATAAAAAGACATGCATCTATTTAAAAAATGCTGTCGAATACGTGTTTGTTTTTGGGGTACTTATTCCGTGAAGTATTTCATAAACGCTTCAAATCGAATTGTAAAATAAATCGCTTCAGTCATAAAAATAAACTACTTCACTTATCAAATGTCAAGTGTCATAAAACTTGACGAGTATAATTTATCATCTTTTGTTCTTATTTGATCTCACGATTCAAATGCATTTACGTCTTCTGTTGTTATATTCATACTCAAAGTTTTTTTTTGACTTTTAATTAATGTCAAGATATTTTGACAGCGATTAAACAATCGATATCTATTGCGGGAAACTAATGAATATTTGAAATAGATACGAGCAGAAAATAGATCGAACTATAGTCAATTCTACATGGAAACTTATAATTCTCTTATTATAATTCAATCGAGTTCAATCACTACTCATGTCATGTCATTCTTGACATCGAGGAGTAGATCAACACATTGAATTGTAGTTTCTCTTGTAGTAGTTTTCATTGTTGATTAGAGTGGTGAATATTCGCTGCTTTAGTGAGCAAAAAAACATCAAACAAAATATAACAAGTAGTTGCTAAGAATAGGAGCGGAACCATATTGAACATAAGAACAATAACAGATTTAATGTCGTGACTCTGTGTACATGATCTACGTGTCGTTGATTGCTGCGACCAAAAGAAATGAGCAGATGCATAGTCAATGAGTTGTAGGAACAAATTCCAAAAAATTTCTCATCAAGAGTAATATTCATCAATAAGCGAACGATTAACTGAATTTTCAGTTATAAATGAGCAGTGATTATTAATTAGACGGCTAAAATGGTTGTCAACATAATAATCTTGGTAAAAAGTGTACATAAAGATACGGAAAACCAACTCTTGTTGTGTATTGTTTAAAAGATATCTGCTAAATATCGTTGAATCAATACAGGGCAAAAAGCATTTATGTTTCCTAGGTTATTGTTATTTTGCGAATTTGTTTTTACATCCAAGCAATCGACGGCAAGTAAATTGTCTGCACGCAAATAAAATTTCTTGACTAACAAAGTCAGTTAAAATCGCAAAACAATCAAACACACGTAAGCCGTGTAAGCCCATTAATCATTATATGTCTAACCAATGGTAACTATGATGAGAACAAACGGTAGTGTAAAATGTAATGTCATATTTATTTTACGAAAAGGAAGTTATTTGGCAACCTTTTATTTATTGTTTTAGGAAGTCAATATTGAAATACGAAATAGAATAAATTAGAAAAATCGCAAAATCACTCTTCAAGTGGTTTAGAGGATATTCTAGGTTTTATTTTCAACAAAAAACTTGAGATGAAAATCGATTAAGAACAAAATTGAATATTTCAAAACTATTATTCATCTCTGTATTATTCGAAATTTGATTCATCGACTATTTTGTTTCACCGTGTAAAACATTCTGGAATAAATATAAAGTGTAACGAAAAAGAAAAACTTCGTCAAGAATGATGCGTCAATCACAAAAAGATAAGAATCGTGTGATTTTAAAAAAGGCTGCCGCAAAGTCAATTCGAATCGAAATCTATGACTTAGTAATATTATCTTTGTCACATTTGCCATATTCCAACGTATATAGGTACTGAGGCGCGTTTTAATTGAAAATATTTGCATATTAATTGAAATCTTTATTTTATATGCCAATAATATTATGCACATGTCATTTTTTAAGTAGATCGTCCTTTTTCCTAAAGGTGATCTTCAGTTTTTAAACTTTATAAAAAGCCAATCTGTGTTATATCTTATCAGAAGTACTGCACGGGAGAGAGAGGGGCAGAAGTAAGCATCTGCCTGAGTCAATACGATTATCTTATTAAGTCATGATTATTATGATTAATTAAGAAACCAGGCTTCGCAGTGATCCAACAGATGTAACAAATGTTTTAAATGAATATTTTCTATGAACTCGAAGTACTGTTTTTCTTGATTCTGATGGCAAATGCATAAATTTTAATTTTATGAAATTATTAATTATATAGATGATAATTCATAGAGCGCATGAAAAGAAGACTGGAAAGAGACTGCAATACAAGAAATTAGCGAATAATGAAAATAAACAAAAAACAACTTGTAATCTCAATATACACGTATTGCTTAGACTGGCTGCAGAAATTGGTCAGAAATTGGAAACGGCATAAGCAAAGGTCCCATGTAATAATATGAAGGTAACGAAGGATTGACCAACGTAGTTTCTTTAGGTCTTGCTGCTGCTGTTGTTGTTGATGGTGTAACCTATAAAGAGAAAATGATCGTATAATAAATATAATGCATTATAAATTTTACTTCAATCAAATTTTCAACCGGTTTAGCGTGAGCCTGATGTTGAAAGTCAATCATAAAACAGATGATGAGACCGCCTGTGGATATTTGTAATTGATAGCGAAACATTTTAGCATAATTTTCACTTGGTTATATGCTATGCACGAGCAGGAAACAAATACTTTTCTATTTAAGATAGTCGCTGTCAGTATCTCTAGTTATTTTTTTGATTTAAAAATAATATGCGTGAGAGAGAAAAAATATAAATGTAGCTCCTCTTTACTTTTTTTTTCTTTAATTTTCAAGCTGATCCGTTGCAGACTGAGGTAGTCTTGGAGTAGAAAGCAGAGAAAAGCAGGCAATTTTGCTCATAATTTCTAATCTCATAGCTTCTGAACCATTATAATCATGACGCTGGAAAGTTATTTTCTTGGCATTGAAAAGATTATGCTTAATTAATTTTTTAACGTAGAAAATAAAGAAAATATGAAAATGCTCAGTTTATGCGTCAAAAGAAGCTTTCATTAATTAAACTTCGTTGAATTACGACGGTCAAGTTTCAATCAAAAGATGTTGAAACTTTTATTTTCTCTGTCCAGATAAAATTCTGAAAATCTCGCAATTTGTTTCACCAATAAACTCTTATTTTCTTGTTAAATTATTTAGATTTTTGTAAAGATATTAAGAAAGAGAAAATTATTCTAATAAAAGCATCAATATTAAGCTTGACATATTCATTCATCAAAAGAGTTTAAATGAGAAAGGTGAAAAACTCTGGCGAAGAATCGCCACAGAGTTTCACAACGGCGGTGAAATACTTCTGAACTATAACAAACAGACGAGAGACAAACATATTGATGTTTTGGTTCAAATACTATTGTGTGCACAATAAATAATATTTTTATATTTGTGAAATATGCAACCGATTAATAAAATATATCATTTCAAACAGCGGAAGCTAATTGTGCTTATTTCTAACGAATGTCTCTAAAACTAATGAATGCAATATTTGCTCGTAGAAATATATCACTCTAGGAGACTTCGTAACATTCGGTGTCAGCTGGAAATTTGTTTTCGAACAACTTGTTTGTCCCTGACATAAAGTCAGGCCAACCAAAAAATAATATTGACAGAATATATTTGTTTGTAAGTCTAAAAAGCAATGGGTTTTTATTCAAATTAGATCAAATACAAAAGAAGTAATACTGTTTCTTATTCATAATTTTCTCTTTTGTTCCAAAAATTATCATATTGAATGTATGCTGATTGATTCTGTTTTTCTACCAGGTCAAATTTGAATTTTGATTGAAAAAGAATGACAAAATAAATAAATCCATTTTTATTTAAAATTCTGAATTACAAAATAAAACTCATTACATTTGGACGAGTAGATTCTTTATTAGTCTAGCAACTCTAAAAATCAACGTTCAAAATGAAAGTAGCTGCGCGCAGTGATTGGTCATATGATTCATGTGAAAATTTACAACAGCAAAATTCTAATATTTCCAAAAGCATGTCATCGAATAGCAATGCTTGGACACAAGAAAACGATGATAAGAGGTAACAGTTCTCTCTTATTATTTTCATTTAATCTCTGATTAAATACGTTCATTAGAGAAATAAATCGGAAAAAAATCAGGGGATGGCATGCATTGTTCTATGGAATTGTTATTGGTTCATTATTTGGCGGTATGGCTTTAGCTACTGTACTAATAATTTGGCTCAGATCCACGCAAGCAACAAGTATGCCAATCATATGTATATTTTAATGAAGCTTACTGTGAGTCTCCTGCGATTCATAAATATCAAGGAATCGAACTAGAAATCGCACTCGCTCACATGCAGTCGACAATTTGTTTTCTTGTCTTTAAAGCAAATCAGTGTAGTCTAAATCAGAGAGCGAATTGAACCGACTCTTTCTGATTTGAGTTCGGTTCGGTTTGTCTTTCTTTTTTTTAAAGTCGATTCGAGTTCGGTTCGTTTTCGCTCTCTGGTCTAAATTATAGGTTGTATATGAAAATTGACGTCAACGAAATATTTCTGTTTAATTATATTGAGAAGAGACATTAAAAATTTTTATTTTTATTAGCAACATTGTCGACAACAACAAGTGCTAGTAGGAAACGTATTCTTTCTTTGAAAACTATTTCGAAGCTTTCTTTCTAGCTTCATCGAGTTCGATCATTACTTTACTTACAACAACGACAAGTATGCATTGAAATATTAGGAATCGCACGATAAGTATTGTTGTTGATTTGTTTATTTGCAGATCTAATTACAACATCAACGGAATGTAAGTTAGATAATATAAACTTCTAAGTCCGTAAATTTCTCATTTTCATCTTCATAATTAATAATAGCCACAACTAGTACAACAGGTAATTGCCATTGATTTCTCAAGTATCTTTAATAAATTTCTAATTATTCCTATTTTAGAAAGCACAACTAGAACAAGTATGATATCAATACGAAAGACTTTTCTTACATACTAATTCTATTTTTGATAGTAACTGCACCGAATTTACTCGCGAATCCAGGTGCTGAAAGTGTGAATATTCTTCCATGGACTAATATTGGTGCTGGTCTAGCAACAACAGATGATGGTTCTGTTAATTCTAGATGTACTCCTCATTCGAATGCTAAAGATTTCTACGGTGGTTCTAGTAGCAGTAGTGGTGTTTCAAATAATACACTGAGTCAAAGTGTATTCTTACTGAATGGAACTCAAGGATATACAGCCGCCCAACTGGATAGTGGTAATATGGCTGCTTATATTAGTTACTATGAATTAACGTGCGATGGATCTCGTGGAAAAGCTGATAGTGCTCAAATAGGTTTAAACTTTCGAGCTTTGAATAATAGTGTGTTATCAACCATCGCGACCACTAAAATGACATGCAATAGTTGGTGTGCAAACACATTTACTTATTTGTTACCAATAGGAACACGCTATATTGATTATATGATGATATTTTATATTCAAGCAGGCTCTTCTACTGGTGCATATATTGATGATAATTCTCTTCAAGTTTATTAGTTACTTTTACATTGAATTGAAACTAGGCGGTTTTTTCTTGAAATTGATACTAATATTTTTGTTTGTCTAGAATGAATAAATAGAGTTTGTTAATTGGTGAGTTTGTGTATATAGAGAATGAATCGTCCGAGTTCATGACAATCTCAGATATACTACCACGGATACGAACGTCCAAACCACTCTCACAAAATTTCTTCACTCATCAATCCTTAGCGAATTCTTTTTTCAACGTTAATTTCGATAATAATATTGAACCATGATAAGTAACAATAACCTTCGTCCCATTAAGCTATTGCAATTCTTGCGAAAGAAAATTATTCATTCAGATAGGAAAATTTTCTAGATTACAAAGGTAAAGTTCATCAAAGTTATATCATTTTTCGCTGTTTTCTGAATTACTGAACAATTGAAATGTTCTCGTTTAATAAGGCATGAATGCATTATATAATAAAATAAAATTTACATTAAAAAATGTTCGCTAGCGCCAACATCTGAAACCTTGACAGTATATAAAAATACTATATTTATCGATCGATAATTTATTTTGACGCTATCATTTCAGCATTGTCCCCGTTTACTTTGGTATTATGAAATGTAATCGGATCAGTATTTGGTTGAATTCTTGTACTGAAATTTGGTATTTTATCCGATGTTTCAAGTGGATTTGTCAATTTAGGCTTTACACGATTTGCACGATGAAACTGAGACTCTGCCGGTGTTCTTTTTCAGTTAGAGTGCATAGGACCAGTATAGACAACGGTTGCAACCATCGCGATGGAAAGGGTTATGGCTGTTATGATCCCATAGGATTTCTTTTCGGGTGAAATGCCATAAATATCGGTACTACTATCTAAACGAGAATAGACACAAAAGTTTTAGTCGAAAAAATGCAGATAACAGCTGAGAAGCAATCAATTGCTCCCGATATCTTAAATAAAGTGACCGGTTTTCTAACATTTGTCGCTGATAAAAGTTTCTTTGAAGATGGACTGCGTTCTACATCTATCATTTAATGCAATAATCATTATCAAATACTCACCCGAAGCAAGTGGACATAGCTTGAATACCTAAAAATATTTCTTCATATAGAAAAAGTTCATAGAAATTGTGAATGTTTGCATGTGTTATTATACTAACTAGTACAAAATATCAAATAGATGAGTAAGCATGAAAGAGCCATGACAGTTGTCTGGTTTTATCTAATAGAAAATTAAAAAAATTATCCGTTATATTTATACTGCTACTTCTATCGAAAGAAATTCTGATAAGAACAAAATAGAGCGCTAGAGCTTTTATTACTTGAAACAAGTTTATAGGGGCTAGTACAGATTGAGATTTATGAATATACAGCTTTCCAATGATGAGAACTATAGCTCTATATCTTTCTCAGTTCAAATATGTTCTAGATAAACGTGAGATCTCGCCTGTTTTTGAAACGAATATGACAATAGTGAAATATCAAATTACGTATGCTTTTCAAGTGTTAAGCAATTTTCACTGTACGATTGATTTCCATGAATAAAATGTCTTTCTCTCAAAATAGAATATATATATATATATATTTTTTATGAATTATTTCATTATAAGTATTCATAGAAATATGCACAAGCTCAATATATGTAACCTCAAAATGATTGAATACGGTCTAAAATGTCCCCAAAAAAATTTTCCTTTCAAAAATGTCCCTGGTTTTTCGTCCTCAGAAAAAGTGTCCCCCGATANAGAGAGAAATACATCGGTGCATATTTTAATTGTCTATTGTAGAGGATACGACTACCGTATCAATGATTCAATAAAGACGAGAAAATATATCGTTTAAATGTCATTCGTTGTTTTGCGTAATATTTTTCCGTAATTGTAAAAAGACATTTTTGATGGGATCTAATAAGCTGACAGCTATTGATGAAACTGAATGTTTGTCGCCATCTCAATCACCTGAAAATTCATTTTTACAATCAAGTCCAACTAAACAAAAGCATACTCGACTAAAGGAAAATTTATGTTAATTGTTAATGGTTATAATTTACAGTTTTTAAATTTTAATCGAAAGAAAACTATAAAATTTTGGCGATGTACAAACCGAAGTTGTAAAGTAATTTTGCATACAAATTTTGATGATACATTTATAAGATTTTCTGGAACAGTTACTGTTCATAACGTAATTTTTCAGATTAATAGCGGAATGAAACATCGTGTAAAGCGACCCAAGTCAAAAATTGGGGAACAACGTATGAAAGAATTATGAACGATTCGACAAAAACCAAATTGATCCACAAGAGTTATTAAAAGAACTTTCTTTTTTTGTCGCAAGTGGAAAATAAATTAGAATTTTATTCGTTTTATTGATTATATCACATGATTGCTTTTATGAATAAAAGTAGTTCATGTTTTACAGAAAGCACATCTTAAAAATGAAAGGCATTTTTTCGGAGGAAAATATTTCTAAGGACCATTTCTCAGGGACATTTTTACCGAAGGACGTTTTTTCAAGGACGAAATGTCGGGGACATTTTTGAAAGAACATTTTAGACGGTTACCAGTATAGCATATCAGTAGGTGAAAAGCAAAACTGTTAACCTAGTTCGAATAGAATAAATAATAAGTATCGCCAGTGTTATGCAGAAATTTTCCCTCAATGCTCAATAAAATTGAGCCTAGGATTCATGTTCGTTTTATTGTTTCATTTTTTCAACAAGTCAGTAATATGTGGCACTGGTTTATGTTCATGGAATTGAGTAAATGGTGTTTAGAGAGAAAATTTTGCCTTTGTGCGTGCCTGATGGACACTCGTTTGCCGGTTTATACTTTAAAAATCGGTATTAGTTAATTCTTATGATTAGTTTATCGAGGCATAGATATCAGGATTGATTTAGAAACAAGATAAGATCAATACATGAACGGAAAAGTATGTTGAATATTAAGAAGAAAAATGATGATAGCTTGTCATTCCGATATGTATTTATTCTTTAAGGTTGACTTGGAATTGATCTAGGAAATGGTAATCGCGTGACATCTCCCACGCGAAATAGCGGTTTGATTTCATTTGTTTTTGCATCTATTGGTGTTGGGAATTGAGCCTGTAAAGAGAAATTAATGGTAAAATAACAAATCGAAAAAATTCATATGTCATATATTTTACCTGCACTGAACCGTGAAGAGACTGAGCATGAACCTGATGTTGAAAACCGATGGCCAGACCTATTGTAAGTAGATTGAATAGAGGGCGAAACATATTTGTTTTTCATTTGATTGTATTAAAATAATTATAGACAGTGTCAAGAAAAAAAAATCTAAACTAGAATATTTCTTTCTGGTTTTTCACTATTTGCCTGACTGATTCTTTGCAGTTTAATTTAACTGAAAAGCAAAGAAAAACAGCTTCTATTCTCATTATTTTTAGTTCTATCCTGGCTGAAACATGATAATTAAGAAAATTATAAGTTTTTGATGGTGAAAAGATTAGTGTTCTTAGAAGAAAGAAAAGTCTTTCGCTAAACAGATGTGGAAGTTAATTTTTTTTATAATAACTCAGAAACAGTGAAAACAACAGTAGGATGTTTTTGCATCCACATCGTGGCCATTTATGATATGTTGCAAAATATGTGAAATACACTTCTGTTAATTGAATAGTGCATGAATAGAGTAACCAATTTTCAATTACATAGTATTAGAAGTTTTCGGTTGGAGAAACAGTGACAAATTTTTTTCCAGTTTCAACTTATTGCATCAATAAACAACATATTGACTACGGTAAGCGTTCTTTTTTTCACTCAAAACTCATCATTTTACGCTCATTTTCTTTTGAAATTATCTATGAAGATTAAAGAACCGATAAAAAGCTTTAAGAAGAAACAAAACAAAATACCGAATTGAATAATTTTAGAAAAAAAAACTACCGTAAAATGCAAAAGAAAAGAATAATATTGTAGATCTGTACTACAGCAATTTTTGTTGAAAAATGACTTGTCTCACACAAATTGTGCAAGAAATTAGCATTGCTTTAGTTGTTGCAGCCAGTATCGAGTTGATGGATTTTATTTTTCTAAATCCAAAATGTATCTTCTCATGTACACGGAAAGTAACTAAACCAATAATAAACCACCTTCTCGATACTAAAAATGATTTTTACACTTAGAAAACTATAATGCAACAGACTGAATGAATGAGAAATCCTTGAGTTCTAATATTTTTCCCGTGTCAAGTACGCTTTCTTTTACTCAGTCGAACACCCATATTGTACGTTTTGTTCAAGTACAAAAATCACTTTTTACATTGGAAAAGTGACTTGTGGCGGCAATACGGTACTTAAAATGGTTCACTTTTTATTACTTTAAGAAATTTTGTTAGACTACTTTATTGAGAAATACTTAGTTTACTTTCCCGTTATGCTTTAAATTAAAACTTCATCGTGAACTAGCTCGTACAATATCCATGATGATTGACATATTAAGGAAAAAATAAAGACTTTCGGTTGTCGAACACTCGATAAATATCATGAAAAACAAAAACGAAACTTCGAACTGTTATCAATGAAACACTTCTTCAGAGAAGTCAAGATTAAGTTTGATTTATTTTCAGGTCGAAGTACAACACTGATAGCAGGTAAGTTAATACAAGTTTTTCGTTTTCAAAAACATCATTTCGATCCATATAATTGATAACAGCTACAACTATTTATTTTTCTCGTATATTTCATATGTCTATTAAATTACTCTCAATTTCTCAGTTCACCTATTACTCAAATAAATTTAACCTTTGAAATATTGAATAATACTTTGTATGCACGAGTGACTGAAAATTCTTTATCTGTCACAATTAGCAATATGTTAGATCGATTGTATTTTTAGGCACGCTCTTCAATTCATTCGTATCTGAATGATAATTTTCTACGAAGTAAAATTTATTTCTACTAATTGAAATATTTAATTTTTTTTATTGATCTAAAACGAATAAATTGAATTTGCTAATTTATTAGCTTCAATTGGCAAAACAAGACACGACAAAATTCAATAATAACTCAAGCAGAAACAATTGTACCAATAAATTTCGATGACAACTCACTTAAATCGTATCATATGTATATATACGTATGTATAAATCAGTGAGTTCTCTTGGCGTAATCGTGCTATTTCTCGTTCATTAAACTATGAATATAGCGATATTGTTCACACGGCATAATCTCCTATTTGATCGAGATCTAAGTAAGAAAGAGAGTAAGCATACATTAGTCTTTCGTCATTTCTTTTTTTTTCTGACATTTTTCCAATTAAATATCGAAGGATATTCAGTATAGTACTCGAAAATGTAATTGTTCATGTATTAAAGGTTACATCATTCGCACGAAACAAATGTATGCATAAAACAGAATAATCGTTACGATCGATCATCACCGTTATACACATTGAGCATACGTTGCACACAAGATGAGACACAATATGGTGATGATCATCATCACCTTACTAAATAAAATTTAATTGACTCATAAATATATTAATATCGATATGTTTGTACCAGAGTATTTATTGACATTGAAGAAAAGAAATGCAGTATATCACTATTGCACTTTATATTTATAAATGGAATCCTAATTGATCCCATCCGTTAGTTTACTTGTAAATAGATCAGTCATTAAATGTATTAGTATCTCTTTTTCTTCTTCTTCTTCTTTGCTCTTGTTGCTATGTCAAGGTAAAATTCTTCCTTCTATCCTCTAATTGATGTTTATAGTATGTTCATATATATATATATATATA
>OENM01000038.1:156247-189424 GCA_900239745.1 Rotaria magnacalcarata
CCCCCCCCACTTCCGCCGGCTCTGATTATATTATTTACAATTCTCTAACATATTACCTCACAATTTTTCATGTCAATATAATTTTTTCGACATTTTTCCTCTTCCTTATTTCGACATTTCTACTTTCGACATTATGACGGCCAACCGTATAACTGACAGAGATTCGTTAAGTGTCAAAATCAATATAGAAAGAAGCACAAGAAAAAACTAAAATAAAAATTCATTCTTTTCTTCAACTTCATTTTTTATTGTTACTATTGCGCTGATGGGCAATCGGTGAGGCGACACCAATGCTTCTGAAATATGCCACTTCACGTTCGTTTGCATGATGCATATATACAAACACTTGCATAGCTTCGCCATGTCGAGTGTATTATGCTAATTTCACTTCACTCGTGTGTATGTGCGTGCTTCATTTAAAAGACGGCGTGCAATCTCATTGAACAGGTATCATCGTCGTGTATGAGAGGGCCATGTGTGAATTTGAAGGTCGTACCTTATGTACAAGGCTATTTCTCTGTCTGTCACTCCCACCAACTGTTTGTCTTCAGTGTCAGGTAGTCTAGATCGAAATGTTATTTCAATAGAATATTAAAAAAAATGATGAATATTGATCGTTGGGTGACGGATGGTTTTTTGTGCTTGTATAATTATTGACTGTTATTGAAAAAACAACGTATACCAGTATCAATTTAATATTTATATATGCATATGTATATGTATATGCTTACATATGCATGTATATATTTATGTATGTACATAAACGATCTACACCCTCACTTTTTATGCGTTTTCTTTTTTACGTATTTTGGTATTTCTTTTTTTTTATATCGATGTCAACTGTAATCCATATTATCCGGTTTTTCTTGTTCTTCTTCTTCTTCTCTCTGACAGGTAAAAGAAAATACATATGTATGTTGATGATGTATTCATCCATCCTCATTTTCTTTCTTTCATGATTCGGCCCGCTGGCTGAGAGATATGACGAGTGTTTGTGCTGTATTTACTATTGCACTTGACGTGCTGATAATAGATGAAAAATGATTTTATGTGATATTTCTACACAACAAAAAAGAATAAAAGCTATAGTTTCTTTTTCTTCACCTGTGTACGCAGCGGATGATTAAATACGAATGATTGTGTACGATTGATGATCCATCTTTCTCATTTACAAATTATCACTAATTGCACAATGATTACGTTCTCTTTGCGTGTACGTTTGATCTACTATATTTTCTCTCTAATCATGGGATCAACTAGAGGCGTTATCTTATGTGAAAATCCTTCATTAAATCACAGTTTTCAATGAGATATCCTAACCTCTCGTTCTTCCTTTTCTTTTTGGTATTTTTAAATGAGTGTTGATGATTATGATCTACCTTCTTTCATACTGTACTGATCAGTTGAACTTTAATGAATGTCTCATATGCGTGTGTGTATGTATACTAACATCATTATTTTGTTCTGGTCACCGACGATATAGTGACAATTGTTTTCTTTTTCTTTTTTTGAAACAATTATTTGATTTCTTCATTTTATACAGTTGGCGAGCGATATCCTATATGCTTATGGATGTCTCAAATTAAGACCATTGTCAGTGTGTCATCGTTATTGTCCATCTTCACCTTCACTCGTTTCATTTCATCTCTCGATACATATTTGCACTGAAAGTAAAGAGAAACGTACGACATAAATTTACAGCACTAAAAAAAATATCGTTTCGGTTTCGTCTCTCTTCTCTTCGATTTTTCTTTCTCATTCTCATCAATATGTATACATATACATATATATATATATATTAAATATAACAAATAATTTCTTTTTTCCATCTTCATTCGTTCAGCACATCGATGATAAGTTAAATTTAATCATTTACACCGTATGATTCGTACGAAGAAAAGAACTATGATATCAAGTATGTTTTCATTATGTACTACCCATTATAATAGTTTCTCTTCACATCAGAATTCTCCTTGAGTCATATCTTGTTCTCTCATATACACAGACAGAATAACAACAACAACAACGGCAAGTAAAATACCACAGATAGTAACCATCATCGGATAAAAGAACGAACAGCTTAGAGAAGAAGAAGAAGAAGAAAAAGAACAGATTCGATCTGATAATACACACCACTAAGTTTGTTAGGAGAAACAACAATTTTTTTTATTGCTATTAATAGTCACTTCAAATATGTAGATGGGTGTAAAACCTGAAACGAATAACACATGTATTTGAGTAGTCATGTCCTTTACGTTACAAAAACACTTAAATCTAGAAAAAACTGATTAGTCCTGTCTGTCAAACAGAAAAAAAAGAAAGCGTCAACTTCGTCTGAGAGATTATATTATCTTAAAGTAATCAGAATTACTATTATAGTTAAAATGTATACTTAATTTCCATGGTTTATTGACGTTTGTGTTTTTTTTTCTACATTTATTTGATGATTATCGTGTCACTCTTCATCGTTTTTTCTCTCTTCATTGTGTGATGACAATTACACAACGCGATCTCTTTTCACGATGACATCTGATCCTATTCACCTTTAAGTTCATCTATGATAATCAGATTTTATGACATTATATTTGTTAGATGTACAAATTGTGACACATCTTATTACATTCGAATAAGAAAAAACAAGAGAAAAAAAGAAAAGTTTAGACAACTTGTAGATCTTCGTCTCCCTTTTATTTTATTCAAATTACTAACTAATGGCATCAACTAAACACGGAGACGAAGGTGGTGCCGGTAGTGAAACTTATTCAGGTTTCTTCCACCGATCTTTATCCCCTCGGTCGTTCGATAGACTACGCGATGAACATAGCGATTATTTTTATAAACCAAAACGTGGCCCATCAACATGTAAATCCAATGTTACCATAACAAGGCCAATAAAAACATTTGAAACAGTATCTAAACTTGTCGAACTTTTATCAAAAGGTAATAATGTTAAAACACCTGCGAAACAAAATGTCGAAGAAATGGAATCGCCACCTCTATTGAAAAAGTTCGATGATCAAAAATCATCATCACACTATTCGAGTTTTTTATCAATGGACGGAGGAGATTTATCATCATCAACATCAACGAATTCATCAGCGTTTTCTTCACGTTCAAATTCATCTATATCAACAGTAGCTGAACAAGAAACTCAAGTATTTGTTATCGATGAGCCAATATCACCAAGAAGTGAAACTGGTATGTAGTTTCATTTTCCGATACATATCTAGACATTTATACTTAGAGCGCGTCAATAATTTAGATCAGAGGATATTGATGTCGGACATTCGAAAACAAAACATATATATATATATATAGTTTTATTTGCTCTTATCTAACGATACAGAAAAGAAAACTACACAGTAAAAATTTGAGCGTCCGACAAATATTGATTATTTTAATTTTAAGGGCAATCATATTGATATAGCAAGGTTGTGAAAATGTTAAATAGTATTGATATTTCTAACAAGATCAAATTTAAAACATTCTGTATAAATAAAATATTTAATCAATAGAATTTCATCAGTTTCGAAAATCTGTTTCATCAAAATAAAAATTTTTTCTTCTTCATATCTTAGACTCATATTCGCCAAACTCCGAAGCCAATAAAACAATCGCGAATGATGACACGAAATGCAATACTTCGTCTCCATGTCATGTACCAGCTATTGGATTAAATGTCACGACGACAAGTACACATGTTGTTTTACTTGAATTGTATCCACAAAATGTTGATTATTCAACAATTGTATTTCAACGTCATCTTATATCGTTGATTATCAATAATGAACATAAAGATTGGTCAATATTAAATGCCGATTTACATACAGTAACTGAACAAGAAGGAAATTTTCGTTTATTTACATTAACACATGAAGAATTTGATCTTGTTCTTCTACATTTACAATCGTTTATACGTTTTAATTCAACACTAGCATCATCGTTCGTACTTAATATTGCGCTAACAGGTGAACAAACAAATGAATATGAATTGAAAATTTCATCGCGTTTAAATAAAATAAATTTAAATTTCGATATTATTCAATATCGTGCTGAATCCTATATGATTGGTCTTGATTTTTTTCTGCGCAAACAAAATCGATCGATCGATGAAGAAAATGAACTTATTCAAAGTCTCAATCATAATCATAAAAAGAAACAAGATAAACATGAACTTTATCCTTACGTACTCGTGCATGCTGAAGCAGCAAGTACATTTTTTTATATTGCTCATTCGCCGAGTAAATACTCGGTTATAACATCAAATAATCTATGTTATAAAACATATTCAAATTTAATCAAGCTTCTTCAACCTGGTGCTGATATAAATAATGATGAACAAATGTAAATATAGATTTCATATTTTTAACGGTCAATTTTGTTTTCATTGATTCCAAACTAGGAGATAGAGATATAGGGATGCCAACTCTAATCAGACTGATAGTCATTAATACTAATGATCCTACTGAGAAATGACACCCAGACAGTCGAATATCCAACTGAGATATCTGATTTATCTCTCTACTGAACTTGTAAATAATGTATTTGCTTATGATACGTATAGAATCATGTTACAGATTAACGTTTTGTTTCTTTTGATGAAATGTGAAAATTCAAGTTGATTGAGTTCTTAAATTTCATTCGAAGGCAATCTCAGAATAAATCAAATGTTATATCATTGATTTCCGATCTTTGCAATCTTTTTTTCTTTTTCTATTTAGAACGTCTTCATCGAATGCATCTACACCGTTTTCCTTCCGACGATCTCCATCAGTTTCATTCGATTTCAGTCGTCAAGATCTCTGTAAAAATTGTAATCGTTCATCGTCACTCTATTCATCGCAAATACCAATGACAAGTTTTACTCGTTTATCACCAAAATACTTTCCGAATGATTATTCTATATCAAATAAGCCACATTATATTTATCGTGGTTGGTCGAATAGACGCACAGCATCCTACGATCAAGGTATCACAACATTTGACGTTCATACACAAACGGATGATAGCTTTCTTGAATCATCGTCAACACAAACACGTTCAGCAATGCGTCGCTCATTATTATCAATGCTTACTATGAATATAGCATTAACAATAAAATTAATATGTAAACTTTATCCATCGGTTAATTCTTGTATATTAACTGGAGAATTTTTTCAAATAGAAAAACAAGCTGCACATGATATAAAATTATTTATTCAATCAATAATGGGACAAACGGTACCGCATATATGTCAATTAAAACGAGAACCACTTATATCTGCACTTGGTTGTGCACTTCCTCGGGTTTATTTCGATGTTATAAATGATGAAGCTGCTCTAGGCAATGATTGTATTCATTAATAATTATTCATTTTGAGATATCTATTTATTTTTATTTTTATTCGACGCAAATTAATTTTTTTCTCAGGATTTAGTTTGTGTGTGTGTGCGTGCGTGCGTGTGGCGTCTAATTTTGTTTGACAGATATAGAATGTAGTTCGACCTATTTTCAATAGGCTTCTTTAATCCATTTCTTTTCTCCTATATTTTTCTGGATATAAAATAAATTGACAAAAAGTCAAATAGAATTTTGCATCGCTTATTGTAAAAATATTAACATTTGAAATTGTGCTGCTTTCCGAATTGAGATTCATTCTGAAGGTGATTTTCAATTTCATAGGAGACCTTCTTGGTCTTGAATCGCACATAATTCTATGTGTGATAAACGAAATCGGATAATTGTTTTTAAAATTCAATCTTAGTAGGACATGAAAAGTTCTAATTCTTCTTCGTGTTTTCCTATTAAAGAAATTCTATGCATCATTGAAGTCTACCTGAAGCATTGAATTTGAACTTAAAAACGATTAATCATTTTTCTATGTTACCGTCGTTAGTAGAATACGCATATGTCGAAAACAAAGACATGTTAGCACACAAAGTGATTTATGATACGGAACGTTGTTTTGATTAAGAAATAAATCATTTATTATATGAATAACATCTGTTTAGCGAGATCTAAAATTGGTTATGAAAGTTGCTCGATTAATTCCAAGTCATCAAGCCGATCTATTGAATATCACACTTCGACTTTTACTTAATTTATCATTTGATCGTGATATTCGTGCACAAATTGTTCGTATTGGTTTGCTACCAAAATTAGTCGATTTAATCGGTAAATGATTTTAATCTGAAAAAATAAATTTTCAAATAAATTCTTTTGTCTTCATAGATGATGAGAATCAACGTTTGATTTGTTTATGTTTATTATATCATTTAAGTATGGATGATCGAACAAAAGGTTATTTTACATATACAAAATGCAATCAAAATGTAATGCTTTTTGATTCAATGGATGATGCGGACTAAGATTATTTTTCTATCAATCAACATACCATGGAATAAAGTCATATGAGGAATTCATGTTTATATTCCGACAGTTTATTTTTCCACCAACACTCGTACTTCACCCTATGTATAGTAATGTCTAGTGTTATCGCTGTAGAGAATAAGGAAGGTTGGTCAGAACATTGGATTGACAGCTGTCGCAAAATAAAGTCTCGGAATATCAACAGGAGTCGTCGTCATTGACGTTATTCCACTAGATTTCGGAAGAGATAGAAAAAGATAATTTGATCCGTTCTCGTCATTTGTTTTGTTTTTGAAATTAATATGAAAATTATTTTAGTTAATGAAATTAATTATTGACTGTAAAGAAGAACGTACTGAACCTGAAGTTATTGCATTAGCAATTAATCTCGCACTGAATCCAGGTTGTGCCGAACAATTATTAGAATATAAACATAGCAAAGGTCTAAAATTATTGATGAAAAGAGCTTATAAATATAAGGATTCATTAATAATAAAAATGATTAAAAATATATCATCACATGCTTCGCCGGATATTAAAAGTCAATTTATTGTAAGCAAAGATTCATTTCGAGAAGTTTCGAAAAGTTCATTGTTGTTTTCTCTTAGTCATATGTTGGTCCGTTGGGTGAAACATTAATTACAGAAAAAGATGAAGTATTTCTTACGGAAGTTGTTGGTACATTAGCTAATTTAACAATGCCCGATATTGATTATCAAGCTTTAATGGATGAATATGGTCTTGTTGAATGGATTAAATCAAAATTGAAACCAAATTCAGCTGATACTGAATTGACATTAAATGTTGTTGTACTTGTTGGTACACTTTGTGCTGATGATGCATGCGCTGAAGTTCTTGCTAAAAGTGATATTATTCAAATTCTTATTGACCTTTTGCACGGTAAGTTTGTTTCGAAAATATTCTGTTGATGTTGATTTCGAGAAAACAAATTTGTTATTTCATCTTTGTTTTTGTTGACATAAAAAGCATTTCCAAAAAGAACAAATAGGAGAAGAAGAGGTAAGAATTTAAACAATAGAAACTCGAAAAATTCAATCTTCTATTGATTTCTATCGCTATGAAGCTGAGTAAAAAAATTTAGAACAGACAAAGAACGATCTATCTTTTTGCTTTGTTTCATAGCACAACAAGAAGATGATGAAATCGTCCTACAAATATGTTATGTCTTCTATCAACTTTGTTTTCATAAATCAACTCGTAATGTGATTATTAAAAAGACAGGTATGAAATTCTTATGTTTACTTCTCTATTCATTATTTTCTTTGAATATGAAACAGAGGCTCCGGCTTATTTAATTGATCTGATGCAAGATAAAAATAAAGAAGTTCGACGCGTCTGTGATATGACACTTGAAATAATTAGTGTATGCATAAGAGTTGCTTTTCTATAGAAACAAAATTGAAATGATTTAATTACAATTAGGAATGCGATAATGATTGGGCAGGTCGCATTAAACATGCTCGTTTTCGTAATCATAATCAAACATGGCTTGAAACAATTGAAGGGCAACAAGTTTCATATGAAGATGATGAACCGTCACCCACGGGTAATGTTGAACCTTATGTTTTTGATCCAATGTCATTTGGTGATCAAGATGATTATCAAGATCAATTTGGTTATGATGAAGGCGGTAGGTTACGCTTCTTTTTTTTGGCTTGTTAATACTTTGCCCTATATGAATAATAAATTAGATGACTTTCCCTTAGATGGTCGAGAATCACCGGATATGAATCATTGGAATTCAATCAACAGTGGTGGTGATATGGATATTGATAGGTAAGAAAAACACATGAATAAACATAAACAATATTAACAAAATAAAATGTGTGTGTGTGTGTGTCATTCGAATAGTAAACCGTTTGCACAACCAGAATCGACTAATACTAATAATCGAAATACTAATCGTTCAGGAACTAATACTACAACTATGGGCAGACGTGGTGTTCGTGAATAACATACTAACTCCAATCATGTGAGAATTAATTTTTACATGAAAAATCTCATATTTATTTAATGAATTCTTTTTCAGAGAACCATATACATATATGCGTGACGATTATATGGGCATGGATATTGATGCTGCTAACTTTACACAAGGTCAACGAACAGCTCGTTAAATAATTCTTTTTCCAATTTTATCCTATCGAAGATAGATCGGTTTTTTNTTTTTTCTCGTCGTTTTTGTTTGTAAAATTATATATCCCTAATTGTTGCTTCTATAATAAATATTTTGCGCTTTATGCTTAATCACGAATGATTTCTTTTTCGATTGTTCACATAGAAACAAAACAAAGCAAAATAACAGTTACTTGAGGAAGCGTGTATAATGAAAGGTTTTTTCGCTCTATTATCCACAGAAATAACGATGACATTCATTTGTTACTTCTTTTTCTGTCGTTACAGTCAATAATAAAAGAGTATATTTTAAACAGGAATGTTTCAATTAATATTGTAAGTATCATTGTATATTTTTACCAGTCAAGGTTCACGAGAAAAAAATGAAACATGAACGACTGTTTTGATTTGATTGATTGATCTCTGAATAACAATAGAATAACTTTGATATTCTAATAAAATATCTACTAATCATAAATTTCATTTGAATTGGATCCTTTGGTTGATATATATATATATTGCATAGCAAGACGCAATGTACACAAGTATACAGTTAGAGCACTTTGATGAGTTTCAATCGCGTTAATCCTCTGCATCATCATCATTCATTTGTAAATAAACATAAAACAGAAGAAATTTAAGGGTGTGGATGTGAGTAGAGAAAAGTGATTCACACGCACCCACAGGAGCAGTGGGAGAAAATCATCATGAAAGCGCAATGTCAGATAAAAAAATATTATCGGTAGGAAGTGCTTTATAAAAAAATCTTCATCATATGTTTAGTGACATCATTACTGAGAAATCCATAGCGTGGACAAATATTTACAATAGAACTCATTGTAGATAAAGAAAGAATTCTTGATGCCTATAAAAAGGTGACTTTAACTAACGACATTAGTTGCTCGAGTTAGAGTATCTGAAGAAATATGGCTACCAATGTTGTATCTGACAATAGTAGTCCAGCGGACAACAATAATGTGCCATTATTTGTTTTAATGTGGCTCGATGCTTCTGTGAATAATGCCGAAAATTCAGATGCACAGAAAAAATTAGCTACGATATACACTAATTTTAAAACATTTCAATCTGTTGAACATTGCGAAGATGCTATTCAACAAGTGACCGAGATGAGTCGAGTTATTCTTATTGTGAGTGGAGCATATGGCACAGATTTGGTACCTCGTATCCATGAGTTGCAACAAGTATCGTCAATTTACGTTTTCTGTTTGCAACAAGAGAAATACATCGAATTTGCAAAACAATATGACAAGGTAAACCAATCTCCTTTTTCACTTCTGCCGTTGAATTTAAGTATTTGCCTAGATCAAAGCGATTGTTATTGATTTGAATGCACTCATCTCAATAATCGAGTTCGATTATGAACAACGAATGAATGAGAAAAACCCATCTCTTATCAGTATCCCCGATATCAATCCAAAACCAAGTTTGTTATTCCTAAAATATTCAGTTTTTCGATTCATATTTAACCTAAAGAGGGTAATTAATATTAAGTGGATAATCAGTGAATTATGCCAAGAGAGTGAGTTTTCCCTATTATTAATACAAAAAAATGGGTCAATTCTAAGTTCAATGACGGTATGAATATTGATAGAGACAAGAGTGTCAGTGTGGAGAGCTTCCATACATCNATACATCCACACGCACCCCACACCCTTGCAAGTTTGAATTCTGTTTTGTTTTTTGAACTCGCACATTCTGCATGTACACTAGATCAAAGCTATGTTGATACTGCTCATATTGTACACGTTTTGAAGTAAAAATCGATTCTTCTTTCTTATTTAGCCAATTTCATTGTTTATTATCTTTCTTAATGAGTAGATAACAATGTTGGTGCGTTTCAGTATACCTTTAAACATCTTGTCAATGCTGGCGAACTTCAGTACACTGAAATTACGATGAAAGATATTGCAGCTAATGTTGTGAACAGATTCGTAGGTGGTCCTGGTCGTGATTTTAATGGATTTATTTTGGAAACTCTGCAGCCAATCATGTATTTGTTGAAACGGGAACAAAATCTAACAGGTTTTACCGGTCCACTCAAGCGTTTACTTGTGAAAGAAAAGAATATATCATGTGCTGTTAGTCAGCGCTTTCTAATTGACACTATGATGATAAATTCAGATCGATTCCTCTGTCGATGTTTAATATCTCTTCTCAGCAAACGTAATCCTGTGCCAATGGTACAGCCTCCTATCGACTCCAAGAACAACAAATATCGTTCGATACCAAGTATCATTCATATATGGGATTATCAACGACCCACCTTACTTTCATTTGGTATAGGTAAATGTAAAGGAAAAACTTCATTAATCAATGCTGTTTTCGAAAGTAATTTTGAACAATCTATGAAAGATAAATATTTTTATCAGACGATCGATGTTGATTTTGGCTATAATTTTGTTCAACGACGTCCTGTAAATATTGCAGATGCTCATGGTGAACTCTCGAGCGAAACTCTCAATGAAATATCGATGATATTCAATGGTTTTCTTGTTCATGTCGAATCGACTTATCTACGTTCGAATCAATCGAAAGTGATCAATTACATCAAATTGGTCTCAAATAAAAGCTATGTTTTACTGCTCATTCGTGACGTCGAAGATGAAACTGATGAAGATATACAATCAACTACCAACGCTATCCAGTCTGCTTGTTCCGATTGCCAAATTCAGTTTTTGCCAAACGTTATCGACAAGAATGCAGATGAAAGCAAAGAAAAAGTTGGTGATCTTCGTGAAAAAATCTGTAGGGATTCAGTTCAATTTCAGCGTTTAAATGAGAACTCAATTCGGGAGTATCTAGAAAAACTAATGAATGATACTGAAAAAAAAACTATTGAACAAGACGAAGCTTTCATTAATCGAATTCGACCCATTCTGATTAATGGAAACAAAGATGATTATCCGTTATACTCTTTATACATAAATATGTGTAAGACAAGATTAGAAGTCGTCAAAATTGATCCATATGGAAGAGATTTTCAAAACGATAAACTCTACAAACTTAACGATGAATTGTTTAAAGCTGATTCTGAGTTCAAAAGACAACTACAACTGGGTCCTCATCAATATGGATCTGGATTCAGGTTCTTCTTGGAATTGCTTGAAAGTCAAGAATCCCGATTAACTTATTTGAATTTACTATCAATGGCGTTGAAACGTGAAAGAGAAAAGCAGACGATAAATCACCAAGACGTACCGTTTTATAAGCAACTTTCATTGGAAATTCACTGGCGTAATGCAATTATCGGTTCACCATATCTATCCGACGCTAAACGACAAATAATTATCGATACATATCGAGATTATATTGTCGCAGGAAATCCGTTCGAAATAGTCGATGGCGATAATTTCGAAATGCAAGGCGATTTCCTAGGAAATGTGTTCCGATTGTTCCCTAACAAGAAATTCTTTGTCATTAGTGTGATTGGGCCTCAGAATAGTGGCAAAAGCACATTACTTAACTTCTTATTTGGCACTTTATTCGAAGCGCGCGATGGAAGATGTACTAAAGGTAAGATAGTATTCTGACATCTAAAAATTAGCAAAACAATCCATGTCGTGACACACTCATCGACAGCAAAAGTTGAGAGTAATTTATTTTTCATGGAAAACCGTAGCATAGACAATCTCACGGTTACGAAACAGATGTTTACAAAAGGAGAATAAGCGAAGTTAAGTCATATTTTTCTTCATTACGATCAAATATTCTTCCGTTGCAGGTATCTATGGAACATTAGTTAATATTCAACGCAAAATTAGCAAAGACAAACTTGTGCCGCTCAATTACGATTATATTCTCGCGATTGATACTGAAGGTTTGCTGTCTTCTCAGAAGAGCGATGAGCCATACGATAAAAAATTGATTCTTTTCTGTTTGGCTGTATCTCATTTGGTGATTGTGAATGTTGAGGGTGAAATTCTTGAACCAGTAAAAAAATGTTTTGTTCTTTGTGCACAAGCCCTCAAGTATCTCGGTGAGACGCGTGTTAGACAACCAACGGTACATTTTGTTCTAAATAAAAGATCTTGTCGAAATGAAGATTATTGCAAGTCACTTGTTGAGTGCGTTCAAAAACCCTTAACGGAGAATAAATTGAACAATGAAATAAATCTTCGAACGGAGAATTTTCACATTTTGTCACAAGCATTCAGTGATAAACCATTCATAAATTTCAATGGCGAATGTAAAGTATGGTCAACCGTTGAAGCCTTTGTTACCGACGTTCAAAAGATCTGTCAGCATTTTATCGATATTTCATCAGGTATAATTCGTGAAACGGGTGATAGTTTTTGTGTACCGAGCAATTGGATACTTTTTGCTAATCGGGTGCTTCAAACAATTAAAAAACATCCAGATTTAACCTATTTTCAGGACGTTTTTGAGCGAAATCAATACGATAAAATCCGAGATGATATTCGAAACGATTTTGATCAATATTTGTCTCCAGCAGTAGCACGTTTCCTGTTGGAAAAAGAAAAACAAAACGACAGTGATCACATCAAACAATCATTCAAAGTCGAATATAATCGTATGTTACGATTGCTCGAAGATAAGCTCAAAGAGCACTGCGACATTCATGAAGCCACCGGTAATATTCGTGAACGATCATTAAAATTTATGGAAGTACAATTGATTAGTATCTTTCACTCGTGGGAAGTTTCGGCTGTGATGAAATCTGAGCGATGCAAAAGAGATGAAATAGCCACTGAAATCGACAGCAAACTTCGACAAAAAGCAAACAATTTCACTCACAAAAATTGTCTACTGGATAGACAAGCGGCACGAAAAATGTTTGAAATAGAATTCGACAATTTAGTGGCTCAAATAAAAGATAAGTTCAAATCTGAAATCGTATGGACAACATCAATTGAAATTGTCTCTCATTTATGTGATGTACTCAATACAGATGCTTTACCATCAGGGGACAATTTGCTTGCTTACGTACCTTTTCTTAAGACTCTAGATCCTGTATCAGATCATCCGATCTGCCTAAATGATTGTTTATCAAAAATTTGTGCTGAATGTAAAACTCGAGCTTCGAACTCAGTACCACTAATTCCACATTCATCCGGTGTAGCTAGAACTATTTCTGCCAAAGAAATAGAACAGCAGTACACATATCTTGAGAATGATCAATTATCAAAAATATTTGTTGAAGTCAATGCAAACACCAAGGAGACAAGACAATATTTTAGGAAAGACGCGCGTCAACGATATTCAGAGCTCTTCCAAAGACATTCGACAACAATTGTTAAAGTATCGACTTGTTTCGAAATGTTAACCACCAGTATCGGAAAATGTTTAGCATCAAAGAATAGTGATGAACCTTTCACTGAGATTACGTTTATCCAAGAGATTATAGGAGTAGTTAACAAAATCATCCAAGAGTTTAATAATGAATTAAATGTATTCAATTTCTGTCTATCGAAGCAATTTTGTAGCTCTTTATACATCTGTACTGTCATATCGGCAGCTTTATATTATTACAATCGACAAAAAACTCATTTTCTAGATGTTATCAAAGGAGTCCATGAAAATAAGGTCAAATCGATAGAAAAATTTATTCCATGGGTGATTCTTGTAGAGAACGACGATGAACATGTTGCCATTAACCTCACAGCTGAACTTTCTCAAGTGTTGCGTCAATCATTTGAGTCGCAAGGCAAAGAAATTATAAACAGCCAAATCGACCAAGAAATGAAAACAGTGAGTCGATTTGCTATTATCAAGGAACTCGATGGCGAAGTATATAATGCTAGAAATGATTGGCTTATGCGTTATGTTCTCTATCCTCAAGACTTGATTATAGAAAGATTTAAGCAAAAATGGGCGAGAATCAAAGGAATAACAGACGAAAAGCTTAAACCATTTGTTAATATAACTTCAGAAAAATTGATTGAAATTTTTGGTGTCATAAAGACAATTAATACGATCTCACAAGAACAAGGTGGACATTCTCTTTCTTTTGTTGAAGATTTATTCGAGCCACTCGGGGATCAAGGCAATTATCAGCTAACTGACAAGAAATTTTGCATGGCAAAACTTTTCCATCATTATATTATTGGTGAACAAGTTTTAACGGAAATTTCTACTAGAAATAGTAGGTTCTACACTGTTAATGATCGGTGGAAAACTCTGGTCGATAACCTTCCAAAGTTAAGTGAAGAAATCAAGCATACTTTTCGATCGCTTGAAAGCACATTTGAAACTGCTACGATCAGTTATTTTGGTCTTTTTCTGGATAAGATACTTAGTGAACAGACTAAAACCGAACAAGCACTGTCGAGTCAAATGAGTTCATTTATGGCAGAAACCTATAACAATATTTATGAACATTTATTGAATCAAATACAACGTTGTGCAGCTCTATGTCCTTGCTGCAAACGTATGTGTGATGTTGATCATCATTTGGAACTTACTTCTCCTATTGGACAAGGAGAAAATAGACATCGTTGTCAGTTGGGTCATCAAATTCGCGGTATGGGCGGCATCTATCATAAATTTACTGGTGAAGCATCAGTTGCATGGTGCGAGATCATTAAAGACAAAGATCAAGTTATTATCAGTGACAAAGTGCCACAAACATGGAACTCTTTCAAAATTGCCAACTCTGATTGGGATTTTGGTGACCCGAGAACTCGAGAAAATTTAACACCGCCTTATGTTTATATGTGGAAACAGATTGGTGAACAGTTATGTGATCATTATAAAAATGGAATGAAATTTGTCGAAAAAAATAGTCCACTTCCAATAAATCACTTCATTTTTATTCTTGATCATTCTGGTTCGATGAATGAAGAAACTAATATTTTGAGACGATCGACCACTGGACCCGCCGCGCCACAAGGAAATAATGTAGCTAATCATTCTAGTGAAACCAATCTCACTCCTTGGCAACATCTACTTCGCGCTGTGAAAGGATTTCTTGATATTCGTATACGGCAAGTTTCTTTTGACGATCAAATTACCGTAATTCTATTTGGCAAACGAGCAACACGAATTTATAATCGACAAAAACTGACCGAAATTGATACGGACCGACTAAACATATCGATGGAAATATGTGGTCAAACTACGAACTATTCTGCTGCATTTCAAATGGCTATTAATACACTAGAAGAAGTCAATAAGAATCCAGAACGCAATAGATACCGACAGACACTTATTTTTATGACCGATGGTGAACCTCAAGTATATCCGGAGACAGAGTTGCAACAGTTGCGTGATTATAGACCAGGTTAGTATGAATATAGAACGTTTCACATTGACAGTTTAACGCTTTTGCGTATGTACCGTTAATGAGATTGAATAATCCATCGATGTGTTTTTCAAATTTTGCAGATCCACCTTATAGATTCTAAACGACAAAAAGTTCTAGTTTTGTTTCATTTCGAATAGGTTCTACTTCCAATCCGAATGACAAAACATTGGTACATCATTTCTGGACAATGACTCTTGGGAACTTCAACAAGAAAACTATCGACAAAATCAATGAAACAATCCAAGGCAAACTGGTCAACATTGACCATGCCGACGAACTCGAGGAGGCGTATGCATCTATTGCCGAAATTCTCTATGACAGATAGACATTGTGATGAGACTTTCATTCGATTTAATCAAGTATATAGTCCATCATTTTTTATCACTATGCTCCAATAAATGAAAAGATAAAAGAGAGATGCAAGATTTACTCAATTCTGCATTGATTAAAAATACGATCATATTTTTGTTCTCGGGATACGCTGATACATAGGTTAGACTGCAAGATTAGTAACATTCAATAGAGTACATACCAATTTATGAGATATGAGATTGACACGAATATGGGTGGTGTGGGTGGGTGATTGTATATAGATGCGAGTGTCAGCTTCTGTTAAGTGAAAATTAACATCCACACCCTAAGAGAACCATATACGTATATGCGAGACGATTATATGGGCATGGATATTGATGCTGCTAACTTTACACAAGGTCAGCGAACAGCTCGTTAAATTTTTTTTCTCCAATTTTATCCTATCGAAGATAGATCGGTTTTTTTCTCGTCGTTTTTGTTTGTAAAATTATATATCCCTAATTGTTGCTTCTATAATAAATATTTTGCGCTTTATGCTTAATCACGAATGATTTCTTTTTCGATTGTTCACATAGAAACAAAACAAAGCAAAATAACAGTTACTTGAGGAAGCGTGTATAATGAAAGGTTTTTTCGCTCTATTATCCATAGAAATAACGATGACATTCATTTGTTACTTCTTTTTTGTCGTCACAATCAATAATAAAAAAGAGTATACTTTAAACAAGAATGTCTCGTCGGAAGGGTCAAACCAGAAACTTTCCATTTTATTGACTCACAAGAAACCCAATTCATGATAGAAAAAAAAAGTTCTTTTCTATTCGAATCCTTTGCACTGCTGGAATAATCTCGAATTTCAATCGACATTGCAAGCATCATTGGATATTCTCATTGGCTATGGTTCACGGGGAAAAAAAGAAAGATGAAAGAACATTTTGATTTGATTGATTCATCTCTGAACAAAAATTGAATGACTTTGATATGTTAATAAAACATCTACTATACGTAGATTTCATTTGAAGTGGATCTTTTTGCTGATATATATATATATTGCATAGCTAGACGTTATATTCACAAGTATACACTTACGGCATTTTGACGAGCTTCAATCACGTCAATCCTCTGCATCATCATCATTCATTTGTAAATAAACATAAAATAGAAGCAATTTAAAAATCAATGAAAACTTTGATGAATATTTAATATCATTCATAAGACTCGAGTGTCAATCATACGCTTTGTTTTTAAATCATCGTTTCACACAATATCGAGAATCGAACGTAACTGTGAAAACTCAGTAAAAATGAATCGTATGTGAGAATTGCGTTCGATCAAGGTGTTAGAGGGTGCCCTTTTTTGGCTTTATTCTTCATCGAGAAGGAAAAAAATTGTTTCACCTGAAGTGTGTGTTTCTGGTATTGAGTTTTCAAATACGTTTTTTTTTAATTAGTTTAAACACGTAGCTGTAGAATTTTTGCAGTTATAGTCACATATGGTTTGATACCATAGAAAACTGTTGTTACTATGATGTCGTATATGAAGGCTACCAGTAACTGTAATTAAGATTTTACAATACATATTTCAATGTTACTTAGATCGATATTGACGCTAATAGCACTTGTCGAGTATAATTGTAGATTAGATGTATTTTATATGCATGTAGACCTTTGATTTATTGATATTAAGGTGCATTAGGTTAATATGAAAAAAATCCAAGTATATGATGTAATATTCGAATTCATCGTAATCATTGTATAAAACGATAAAAAATTTTATGATTTACAGCTGATAGTATCTCCAGCTGTGATTAATATTTTCGAAAAGAATAGGTTGATTGTCGTTTACAATTCTTAGAGACTAGTTGAGTTTTCGTCAGCGTCTTCTATAGATAGTAGCTTGGATATGTGAATATATCAATATTACATCGAATAATTACTACGATGATGTAATATATAATAGAACCAATTACAAGTACGATAGATTATCATACAGTTGCCAGAATAACGATAGTCTTCCTAACAATATTTTCCTCGCCATTAACGCCCACTACACATATGGCTTATATTACAATACTATCTAATATAAACAAAACTTCATAATTATCTTCGACCGAAGAAGCATTTGTTCACATTAGTTTTTTGAATATCTGTAACTTTTTTTTTATCTGGCTCAAGTTCTGACTGTTGCTTGTAAACAATAATATTGTATTACTGTTTACTGCTGAGATTCTCTTCGTTAAACAATTTTATCAGGGGTAGTTCAAGGAATACATGCAATCGATTAGTTACTTATAAAGCATGAAATTGCATTAATATGTTACACAATAATAAATTACTCATGCTATAAGAAATATGCTGTTCTATCACAAATGACGTTTTTCGCCGAAGTACTTTGTTTTACATACGTTTATATGATTAAAAAGAAATATTCATGAACAAAATTACATTTCGCTCTTCCACTGCAATGATTTCTAAATTAATTTTTCCAAGGCAAATTTCCTTCTGCATTAATCTTGTTCGTGTGATTGTTTTAATCATGTATTGATTCATGATGATTGAATATTTACTAAGACAAATAGAAAATAGTTGCGTGCTTTTTGCATCTCCTCAATTCAATTTTTTCTTGTCAAAGCTTTGGTTAATTTAAGTAATGCAAGGGGAAAACGATTTCAGATCGACTGCCACAGTCACAGTTCGAACAATAGAAAATAGCGTACAACTAAATCAACTAACAGATGTAAGTAAAACATCATTACTGATTTTTTACTGACTATCATAGATACGTATGGCTGACCGGTCTGAACAATCGCTAGTATGTTTTTCATTCTCTAAAAGAATATATCTGTATTTTAAGTGCGAGAAACATGAGTAATTCTTCTGTCTTATAAAATTAATCCCGTCGTCGGATGCCATACTCGAATGAGTTTGTTTGTATTATCTTCATTAACTATTCTTTTGTGGCTTTTTATTATTTTTTTTTATAGAAATCTTGCAGTGATATCATTATAAAATCTCTCGTGTAGGCGAAACTTTCTTGTTTGTTTGAGTTGTATTGATGACATTCAATAACAGCTTCTAGCTGATATTTAACAGCTACCACAGAATAACATACACGCAACTTCTATGTTAACATTTAGAAAGCCTTACGCAGGATATATAGTTATATTTGTATCCTATTTTGTTTTTTGAAGTATGACTCATTAGTAGCCAATATCAAACTATAAGCAAATTAGATTATTTTCTGAATATCTCGCAAATAAAATGTAGAAGATTCACTATGGAACAACTGACTATGAGTCAATCATGAGTGAACTAAAACGAATTAAATGGTATTACTTCCTTGTAGTTTTACTAAAGTTGTTGATTGTTAGATAGTGTGCCACCCTTAGGACACTGCTTGAGTTCAATCGAATGAACCAAATCTAATAAAACTCAGATTGATTAGTAGTCAATTGATCCGAGAGAGAGAAATTTTTACTCGAAGCTTGACTCAATTGATTAAGAAACTTTTTTAGTAAAAAATCTTTATACATAGTTAAAACTAATCAGCTAGATCAATTCTCTCTCAGAGAGAGAGAGAGAGAGAGAGAGAGAGAATATCCCCACAGGGTCGTTTTTTTCTTGAATGATTTTATTTGCGAGACATTCATGCCGTATTACCATTCCATTCGTTCTTTAAACTTCTTATCGATGTTCTCCTTTTGTTGCCTTATTTCATCATTCGGTTGCATTCGCTAGTCTTACTAAGTAACAAGCAGTAATCATTCGAACATTTTAGTAACACTCTTCTAGAACATTGGAAATAAAAGGCACATTCTACAACATGTAATTGAAGGACTTGTTCTTTTATCTAAACTCTAAATATCTACTTCTATCAAAGAAACAAGAAAAAAAAAATAATTTAAACGTAGTGTTCTATTATTTGACTATACTACATTACAGTAAAGAAAATTTCATTACAACTTATTGATTAACTTGAAAACAATTCATAAACATATATCATTACAATCCTGCTAGCTTTCTTTTTTTCCAGTATGAAAAACATTTATACTACAAAAAGAAAAGCTTAGACAAAAAGTACTTTGATTTATTTCATAAGCTTTTTATAGTTTCGTTTCATTACCTATCATGATAATGATAGTCTTTTGTAAATATGCATTATAAAATTACAATCTAAACATAACAATAGTATATCAAATATTTTATTTTAATAGTGGTTTAATACACAATGAACTTGTACGCTATGTCATCATCTACGTATAGTAAAAGAAAATTGCAAATAATAAAAACGCGCCTATATTGGCTTCATTCTTGTAAATAGTGTTCGCTTGCTTAAAATAGAATTCATCTATACATTTCGACACTGTTTCATACGTACTTCGTTCCTTTTTTTTTATAGAACAAATGACATCCAACAAAACTATTATTAACACTTATAAATATCTCTAGAAACTTGTCTCATAAAGCACTTGTATTGACAAGTACAAATTACACCCATCACAGTGATCTTTCCATTAGAACAAGAAGAAAAAAAAACTTTTATTAAACACATTTAAAACAAATATTATTATACACACCCTTCTACATCGTGATCAAATTTCTTATCTGTCCGACACTTGATCGAATCGATCTTCATACATTTTTGCTTTCGAATTTTTTCTCACCTAACTAAAACATATTGCATTTAAATATGTATGTATCAATGGTACATTTAGATACATTAATTATTTATTGAGCAACAAAAAAAAACTCTTTATTAATTTAAATAGAAACTAGAAAGAATCTACGCGATTCTCATTTTTTTTCTTATTTGTTCACATGTTCTATCGCCTTATTCGAATAATAATATTCAAAATAATAACAGATTTTGTTTGTATAAAAAACGATTCTCTTATAATAATAATAATAATAATAATAATAGGATGAAAATAAGAAAATCATTGATGATAGAAGAAGTATTATCATCTTCACAAACGATGACAATAATAATTAATAATACAAATATTACTACATACCCAAAAGAGTAATTACGATAATTCATTATGGAGTATTCATCAATAATCCGAAACCGTTTCAACGATCTATTCCTATAATTTTCTTTTGTTCGCAGTTTTCATTGAAAATTAAATGTCAAGATAAGAGTCATTACAATAATATAATGACTGTTTGTCCTAGACCTTATTGGCTAATGAAATCAATACTGCTTTTTTTATCATTAGAACGTCTCTCGCACTATTGACCGAACATAAGAATATATGTAAGCTGCTAATGTGTATATCTCAGTTAGACAATCCATTGATATATCAACTGATCAACACGAATATAACATCTGATTCTAACATACTAATAACAACACTCCTTGACCGCTTGAATAGACTCGACGATATAATCGTTGTTAGCGCATTTCTTATTCCCGATGGGACGACTGATATGTACGTGTGTGTCCTCGCATGATTCTTTTCGTCATCTTGGAACCATCTCGCATGTCTAGAGTAGACAGTAATTGGTAATAGCTTGGGAAAAGAACACGAAGAAAAATAGGTCTGATAACTTCCATGATAGATATGCTTGTGTGTGTGTGTATGAAACATATTTTTTCCATTTTCTTTCTCATACTCTCCTCCCTTGCTGTCATTACTTGATTATCTCTTATATACATGGTATAAGCGCGCGCGCGCACTCTAGAGAGAGTATGGTCTTTTTCCTCTTTATACACATTCTGGCATCAAAGTGAGAAAGACGGACAGGAGAGTGAGAAAAGAAAAGAGAACTCGCATTTCTTTTTCGCTCTAGCCATTTGATGCGTGTACGTTTATACGTATTGTACAATTATTCCTTTTCTTCTTCTTCTTCGTCTTCTTCTTTCTCATAGTAGTGGTGCATTGTCGTTATATATATATATTTTTTTTTTTTTGGTATACAATTTATTAGACAGAGAGAAAGAGAAAAAGAAAAAAAAAGTAAGAAGAAGAGAGAAAAAAAAAGAAAGAGACGAACACGGTGTTGAACAGTTTTGTCTTTATTAATAATAATATTAGCGGGACAACTACTAAGTTATTAGTTTTTGGATGGTATTGATGTCATATCGTCGTATGTAATATTTTACTTCAATTCGTTCGTTCATTCATATTTATAAATTAAAATAATGTCAACGATCATTCGAAATTCTACTGGTGCTACTACTGTTGCTGATACCGATACTGCTGTTGCTGCTGTTACATCTACTTCAGAATCGGGTGGTAATAAAAAAATTGACGCTATTGTTATCGCTATCAGCGATGACGAGAACACGATGACAATCAAGCGGCATCATAATGATAAAGGTGAGCGTGAATAAAATAGACATATAATGAAAGTGTCGTTCATCTTGATGGACAATTAAAATTAATAGAAGAGGGTTGACCCGTTTTAAATTGTATTTTTAAATTTAATATCACCGGCTATTAAATATGATGAGATAGAGATCATGTTTTTCTTTCTAACAAGTCGTTTTTTTTTTGAGGAAAAGTAGATGAAAAAGAAATCGATCGGAAACGGCGGAAATTAATCTATAATAATGGAAAAATTACCTGCTAGCATTGTTTTCTTTTCTCTTTTTTTTAAAATTAAAAATATGCATATGAACTTTTCTTTTACCAATATAAGACATTCTTTTCTAATGTTATACCAGACTTCGTAAGAATTAAAAGTTCATTCATTGTATCCATGCGTATATTTTTTTAATATATTTATATGTATATACACGCTTGATTTGACTTTTTCAAGAACTAATAGAATATCTATTGTATTAATCGATGATGTGTTGCTAGTTTTATTGATCACGTAACTCGAACAGCTTTTGACCTTTCTTCATCTTATTGACCAGATAGTCTTTATCTAACATACAAGCACATCTATTCATTGTTCATCATTAATCTTGCGTTTCACCGAACTATACACACGAAAATAATGTTTCAATTGTTGATAGATGTATAACAGCGAGCTATGACAAAATATTGATTATTTATTACTTAATATTTGTCTAAATGCTGATCCAACGCGGAAATATGTTTGAAGGGAAGGACTGATGCATATATATATATATATATATATACGCAACATTCTTCTTCAATAATGGAGGCAGTCAACGACGATAATGAGAAAAACAGCTGTATGCTGATTCTTTTTTGGACTATTACATATAATAATGTTGTTCTCAATAGGTGGTTTAAGTAATAGAATAAAAAACCTTGGACTGATGTTAGAAGAACACATGCATACGCATAAAGTTGACAGCTATTCAATTCGTTATCGCTCACCAAGGTATGCCTGTCATTATTGTACAATAACGGTCAAATTACCTAAGAGGTCGTCAACACTTTTCAAACTAAAAGAGTACTCTTCAAAAAAGCGAATAAAATAAATCAATGTGTGTGCTCACAATTCTTCATGTTTCATTTATTATAGGCCTATCCTATCTATACATACATACATACATACATACGCATATTGAATAATTATCCTTGAAATTTACTTTGTGTCTCGATAATTATTTAGAAACTTCAACATTTACAACTTCTGATCCTAGCACGGTGTGTGAAGCACTTCGTCAACAAAACGATGCTCTCCGACAAGAACTTCATGATATACGACGGGTATAGATTTATTATTTTTTCTTTACAATTTGTATATGTCTCTAAATGTTTCAAAAGATCACGTTCGTTCTAATAGTAAACATATGTTCTTGTAATTTATTGTAGCTGATCATCATCATCATCATCATCATCATCATCATCAGTTTCAAATCTTGTTTCTCTGTCAGCTAGGCTCATATGATATTTCTTTTCTTTGTTTCTTTCGACAGTTTGTCCTCAGGCATGATCGATAAGGCCATAAATAAAATACATGAGATACATGTCCAGCAATAAAAAAAAATTTCAAATGAATAATGATTTGTTAATATTTAATAGGAAATGGACGAAATTACCGATCAATTTCGTACTGAAGATGCCGAAGAATTTAAACAACTACAAGCAGAACTTGAAATTGCTGGTTTGTTTACTTACCATTATCGATAAAAATGGTTGACAAATTTTCTTTTTGTTTCTCTCTAGCTAAAAATTGTCGTATTCTTCAATTTAAATTGCGTAAAACTGAAAAACGAAATGAAAATATGGAGTGTGAAAAAGCTGCATTAGAAGGTGCAAAGAAAAAGAAGAGATTTCTCTTATGGAATTAAATCTAGCAATGTTCTTTTTTTTCTGACAGATAAAATTCAACAATTAACCCGTGATAATTATCGAACTCGTGATCTTGATGAAGAATTATTAATTGCAAAAGAAGTCAGTGTACGATTACATAGTGAACTAGAGAAAAGTGAAGAATCCAGAATGATAACTGAGAAACGAAATATTGCACTTAAACAACATTTAGATACATTGAAAGAATCATTCGATGAAAAAATATCAACAGTAAAGCACACTGATCTTTATTCTTCAACGATCGTTTCTTTTGATATTATTTTAGGAAATCAATGACGAATATCATTCCTGGCAATTATCTATTAATCTATATGAATCACTTTTTCGTGAATATATACTCATGGAAGAATTAACATGTTTGAATTCGAAGAAAAACAAGAGAAATAATCAAAAACAATATTCAACAGATATCGATGGACACGATGTGTCAGATTTAATGAATTCCTATCAACAGAAAATTTCGATGCTCAACGATGAAATAAGTCAATTGAAACAAGATGTTATTAATCGTGATAGTGACTTGTCACAATTGCGTATTCAATATAAAATTTTAAAACAACGCAGTCGAAGTGTTGATAGAACAACGAATTCTAATAGTAATGGTGATGAAGATAGCGGTGAAAAAGATTCGAATCGTTATCGACGAGGTGTGAGCGTCGATGGTGGTGGAAATCTACGTGAACAATTAGATGCATCGTTCGATGAAGTTCGCCTCTTGAAAAATAAAATCTTACGATTAGAAGATGAATTAAATAGTTCAGCTTTGGTAGATTATTAAATTAAATTTACAAGAAAACAACAAAATAATTTTATTCATTTTATAGGAAAAAGAAACACTTTTAGTAAAACTCGATAATCAATCTAAACAAGGTGCCGATGATACAATACATGAAGATCTTCGTATATTTACTGATAAAATTGGTAAATATTGTCCTGTATATAAGTTTCATCAATATATGCGTATATTTGTAGATAATCTGATAGCATTCATCAAAGACACTAAAGTAGATGACAAGATTATTAATGATTTACAACAATCATTACGTTCATCTCGATTGAATAAACAAAATCTCGTATGTTATTTTATATTCTTTATTATTCCTCGCTGTTCGAAATTACATTTCATCGTTGAATCAATCATGATGACGTTTTCGCATTTTCACTACTGTTTCTTCTTCTAACGAACATGTAATCACTGAGAATCTGAATGATTGAGTTTCAATCGAGGATAGGTCTTGTGGGCAACAAAACCAATTCACCACAATATCGATATATCAAGTCTTGTTTTTGAAAAACATTCTTTCTCGGCGTTAATATTTTCGTAGCAACATGTTTGTGTTCCTAACTCGAACTCAACAATGTTTCATAGTGACTCTAAGAGTTTTTCTATAGAAAATATTCCATCTAGTTAATTAGTAATTCTATACTCATCGCTTAGCAAACGGAGAGCGGCAAATCAAACTGAAACAGACTTTTTTCCTCTACTCGTCGCAATGATTGATTGAATGGCGATAGTCTCACGAGAGAAGCCAATCGGACAATTGGCTATGTTCTGTTGCAAGATGATAAAAATATGCTCGACAGTCTATTCGAATATATAGGCAGATCACTAATGGTTGATTCACATAGATGTATGCTGTTGATAATAGTTTCATGAATTAGTTAAGCTATTTCATCATTCAAATTTACTCCATATTTTAAACCTTAGGCTAGAGTACGTCGACTGATCTATGAATGAGATAGTTCGATTTATACGATACGATCGCGACATGCACATCAAATCAATCGATGTACTCTGAAAAAAAACCTCGGTATTACAGTAAAACCTTGAGTATTTTCAAAAACAAAACAAAAAAAGTTATCGTGTTAACGGCCGGACACACTGACCGAATCTAGAGTGTACTAACTTTTTTGTGAGTACGCAAAAAAGAGAAAACGTTTACGGTAAATTTACTATCTAGAATACTCTTAAACGTTTCCGACATTTCGGAAACTACTACGGCATAAAGATTTCCGTTAAGCTTCATTATGAATTTTCTGCACTATGAGATTTTCTTTATTAAAATCTAGAGAATATATAAACAAACGAGCATTGACAATTCTCATACATTTCAAATAGCTTACAGGATAATTATCACGTGTTACAATAAAAAAAAACATAGCTCATCAGCACAATCATTCCTTTGTTTTTCGTCTTTTAAAATTATTGCAGCAATGGCAACAGTAAATCTACCTCTCGAATAATAACTTTAAAGTTCTATTTCCTATTTAGAATGATCAAAATCCGCCATCACTCGCCAAAACCAACCAGCAAACTTCCGAAATCTTCCAGCAAGCCAATGAATTTTTAACTCTTTTACAAAATAAAAATGAAACTCTCAATAAAATACGTTATCGTCTGACGAATTTAACCTATGATGCAGTTGACACGTGTACGCTGTTAGAAGAACTTGATATAACAAAACATGATTTAGAAGATACACAACAACTTTGTGATCAATTACAAACCACAATCGATAATCTTCACACATCATCGAAAACATTTGAAGAAAAACTGCAAGAACATATAAAAACAAATCAAACACTTGAGAAAAATCTTGAAAAACAGAAAAAAACCAATAGTGACTTACAACAAGAAAATACACGTTTATTAGCATTGAATGCTAAACAATTACAAGATTTACGACATATCGAACAATTGCGTCAATCAATAATAACATTTGAAAAGAAACTTGATCAAAAGCAAACGCGTGTTAATGAACTATCGATGAAAATTATTGAAAAAGAGGATATTATTGAAACAAAAGTGAAAGAGTGTCAAAAACATCGACTAGAATTACGTGAACTTGAAACAAAATATTATACATTAGGAAAACAATTAGAAGAACAAATTATGGCAATGACTAAAGAAATGGAAAAATTAAATGTTGAAAAAGAAATGTTAAAATTTGATCTTGAATCTTTACGATTAAATCAACAGAATGTAAGTCCTTACATGAGCAATGCAACTTTTTACATAAGAGTTTATACGCAATCATAGGCGATCTATTGTTATTCTTTATAGTAAGAAAGATGATATTTTCAGGGACAAATTCCACGATATTAGATTCATGATTAGGCAACCACACATACCATAAGATAACTGAAAGGCATAATTATTCTCCTTTGATAAATATCATTCATATAGATTGGTCAAAGTGAAAAATTCGAAATTTATAAAGCCCTCAACCCGAATTTTGTTAGTTTCTATATAGATTATTTATGTGAGCAAAACTTTAAAAATTCACCGCACACGATATAAATACATGACGCGATGCATCTGAACTCACAGATTGAAATATCAAGTTTTTTTCTTCAGCAGTTATCTCAAAATATTGAATGAACAATTTTTATTTTGTCTAGGAGCGACCCAAGTCCGTATCTATGGAAGATGAAATAACACGTGTAAAAGCTGAATGTCGCCAGCAGATATTCGATGGTGAAATTGAATCGTATAAACTTCGTTTAAATCAATCAAATTATGAAAAAGATGAACTGTTAAAATTAACTAAAGATCTTGAAAAGAAATATAAAGGTCTACAAGTAAAATATGATGCCGATGAACAATCATGGATAAGAGTTAAAGCAGAAATGTCCGAAAAACAACGCAAAGTAAAATTATTATTTTTTATTATTTTTAAAAACAAAATCGTTCTTTTTTTCTGCAGTACGATGAAAGTATTAAAATAAAATCTGAATTACAAAATGCTGTTGATCGTCTTCGTCAAAAATTATATGATCTTGAACTTCATGGCCAAGAGAGACAAAATAAATACAATATCGATAAACAACAATGGGAAACACAACGAGTTGAACTGTCCGGAAAGATAAATGAAGTAAGAGAATAGGAAAATTTCAAATAAAACAAACAAACAATTTTTATGATTTTCATAGTTAGAAGAACAATTATCGAAAGTAACTAAACGTCAACGAAAAGAACTCGAAACTACATGGAAAAAAGAACGAACTGATTTACAAAAGCAACTTCAACAATCTCAACAATTAATTAAAGATTTACAAAAACAAATCAGTAGTCGTGAAGGACCTATACATTTAACCGAGAAAATAAATGTTTTAATGACAGAAAATGAGTTATTATTAACTAAAATCAGAGAACTAGAAATTGTTGTTGACGATGTTCATTTATTGAAAACAGAAATGCATCGTTTGCGTGATAAAAATTCATCCGATTGGAATTATTGGAGAAAACAACAAAGTGATTTATATGCACAACTACGACAACAACATCATGTTAAAGAAGCAATCTTACACAAATTCGATCGATTACAAAAACATGTAAGTTAATTCTCTAGTTCGAACAACTCGTGTATAGCAATGTTTATAGGAAACTGGAAGAGTAGAATACTTTCGACGTCCGATCCGTTGTATATATTAATATCTCCTAAAAATATCCACACTTAATCCAAGAAAAGAAGAGTCCTGATCTTTTCTTTAAAGAAATTTCTAAAAAAAAGCGTTCTTACATATTTCTTGTGCCAAAGAAAACATAGAATAACGTTCGTTGAATATAAAACTTCCAGTCCTAGTAGAGTCGTATTCATATACTTGCAATAATATTTTCTAGATACTCACCCTGAGGATACACAAGATACTTTTTTTTCCGGTTCTATTATTCGATAATTACACATTTTTCAAATGCCTAGAGCTTCCCGGATCTGTACCCAAAGCAATACTCTATGAAGAAGAAGAAGATGAAGCATGAATTTCATGTCGACTTTTAAAAGTTGCTGTAGTAAAATCTATGCAGATTAGAGTTCAAATAGAAATTTATTATGTCAATAACCTTTCATGATCCTACTCGGCTTTCCGTATTTAAAATACAATAGGCGATAATAAGTAGAATATGTTCGATTGTTTTTCTCATTATTATGCAAAACAAGTGAAATATATCTACTGAAAAGAATAGAATTAGTTATAGTATATGCTCGAACAATTCTCAATTTTGTTATATTCATCTATGGATAGAGGTTCGAACCAATCGATTAAGCCACTAGTGTTCGAACAAAAGAATAGAAAAATATTGACTATTGGGACCAAATTTTCTTTTGATATATTTTCCTTTATGCAATACTTTCTCCAACAACTTGCAGACGTCATCATCGGCCTATGCACATCTATCTATATATATATATATATCAATAGTATATTGTAAAAATAAAAATTGTTTTTTCCCCTATAGATTAAATCTGGCGGTGAGAATAATAATCGTCTCGTACGTGATTTAAGTGTTGGTCCATTGTCAATAAATAGTTTTCAAAATGAAGGAACAACGAAAACAAGTTTATCAAATTTCAGTCGTGAAACATTAGGTGACGATATTGAACTTCCCCATGGAACTATTGATGGGGGAGGTATCAATGGCCATGACGTAGTCGGCGCGATGGATGATTCAATTGCATTACAGATGTCAACACATGATAATGATAAACAAAGAATGTTCACTAAAACTTATTCGGCACAAGAAAATACGGCAGCTAGTCTTGAAGAGGTTTGTTGAATGGATTGTTAGAAAAACAAGCGATTGATAATTGGTTTGAATATTTTTATTAGATTGCAAGTAAAATCGATCGTGTTGAAGATAATTTATTTTCATATCGTCGTTTCATGGATTTCATTCGAGCGTAAGTATAAATGAAACGATGCGTTATTTCCTTTTTAATATGAATTCAAGCACGCATAAGAACAAAACTGACTGCTTATTTTTATGACATTTTATCAATAAACGATGAGAAAAAAAACCGTGAGTGACACAATCTTTTCTATCGATAGATCATTCTATCAGTAGGATCGGTGATAATTACTATTCGTTCTATTCTGTCTCATGAGATGTATGCATGCCGCTGAATTTTCTTGTTATTGTCGTCGGTGCTTGCATACAAACGTTATGTAGGATTCGAGAAGCAAAATAAAATACAGAAGAAGCAGAAGAAAACATATAGCTAATAATAATGATCTTCCTGTTCGATCTCACCGTATGTATCCGGAGATAAATAAACAATATTCTCATTCATATAGTCACATGAGTCTAGATGATATATAGTTTTCAGGCATCGTCAAAAAATTATTCGTATCGATAAACAAAAATAGTTGAGAAATTTTGTTTGTGTGAAAATGTATATATTCACTTTACACGAAAAAGTACGAAAAAGATCTTTTCGGTAAGCAGTAAAGATTCAATATTAGACTGATTTATGATACTAAATAATATTATTAAGATTGTATGAACATTTTTATATTGTATTTTTATTGTGTATTTCATATAGGAAATCTGAAAAAAGTGCATCGATAGTTCGTGATGATAGTTTTAGCAATATTTCAAATTCTGCTATTGCTCCAGCAAGTTACACACGATTAGCTTCTGCGCCACCTGAAAATGTTCCTACGGCACCGTCGACTACAAATCAACGTCGTTCTCGTCTAGATGCCAATACAAATAGTAGTCATGAACATTTGCCAACATCAACAGACGATGCTATGATATCTGAATTAATGTCAAATTCAGTAACAGCAACCACCAGTGGAAATGGAATGGGTTCATCGAAAAATCGATTTTTTTCATTGAGCCGTCGTTTTCGTTTTCGTGTACAATCACCCGATAAAGAATCATCATCATCATCATCAACTGCAGCCGCACAACCGGCAACAGTTCATTTTCTTGACGAAGATATTGACTTAGAAACCAAAGAACGAACAGCAAGAAAATCTGATCTAAACGGAAATCGACCATCCAAAGGCATATTAAAAGCCTTAAGACATCGTTCACCATTTCGTTTCCGTTCAAAAGATGCTATTATTCCCGAACAGGAACCATCTCCGCCTCCACAGACACCCGCACCATCTGAAAACGTACCTGCATCGCCAGTCCCATCTGCAACATTGCCACCGAAAGAAACTCGTGGAAAAATGCTGCCACCTGCTCCTACGTCTACTCAAGCCAAACAACGAGGCCGATTAGTTGAACTAAGAAAAACGACGCCTAAATCATCATCAAACGGTACCAGTCGCAAAGGAGTTAATTCAAATCCAAATCCAACTCCAACTTCAGAAACCACCACAGGTGGTTCAACATTAGTGAGACGAGCATCGGGCTTGAAAGATCTCATTCATAAATTTGAAGCAACACCTTCGGATCGATCAGCAAAACCTAAACGTGTGACAATTGAATCAAGTACGTCCAATGCTATTTCTACAGATATCAGCCAAGCTGATCAAAGTAAAAAAGGAGCTAGTCAATTAGATGTTCCAAATGATGAGCCGCAACGTCTTCCAATAAATAAATCCAAATCTATTGATATGCCGGATCTATTGCGAAATGTTTCAAAAGATACAACAACCACAACAAAAGCTATCTTACGACATTCAAATTCAAGCCGGCAAACATCTTCATTTGATTCAACTGCGAGTATGGTTAGTGCCAGTGAATCCATTCTAACAACGAACAGTAGTACCAGAAGGCCAACATCAACAGCACGACCATTAATGATTTCTCTCGTAAGTCAATGAATTTGAATTTAACTATTTCAAATCTTCGCCTTTATTTTATTTTAGAGCAAAGATGAATCATAGTATTATCCATTCAATTCACCTTGTTGTTTTTACTTTGTTTCAATTGTAATTGTCATATGCACATATCGCTTTGTTCTTTTTTAAATGTTTTGATTATGAAACAATCAGAATATTTAAAAAGAATCAATATTGATTGATATAGAATAAATGCAGTTTCTTTTTTTTTATGTTGAATGTGTACTGTATGATTTTCAAATGATTGTTGAATAAAAAAACATTTTTCAATATAATTTTTCGCTAATTAAAATTTTCATTTCATAAAAAAAAAACTAGACTTTAGCTTTTCTACATTTGTTAACAAATAAAATATTGGTTTTAAATGTCTCTTTCGATGTAAAGACTTGTTATTGAATTGTTTTAACCAACAACAAAATCAGACACATACTTCTGATAACAATAGTAGATAATCAAGCAGAGTGTTGTACCGAATAAGCATTTCTAAACTCTTCATTGTTATTTATTGTATTTTAACTAGAAGACATTGTTTATTTCGAATCTCTTTGTTAATTATTTATATTCTTGTAAGATGATTTACAATATTAAAATGTTCATAAGAAAATTGTTTCCAACGGATGAACGGAAATTTTTCTGGCCGATGCCTACTGATTGTGCATTCATACTACGATGGTATGCTTCAGAAATTTACCGGCAATTTGAAAGCACGAGTGATTCTTTTGGCTAGCTAATGTGCTTATCTTCTAAAACCTTTTCATTGTATTAGTTAAAAGTAATTGTGCAAATTCCATCAAGTCATTGTAGCTTGTTATCAAAAATTCCTGTATTTATATGGTACATTACATTTTTCACAAACGATTGTTTTCATTGTTCTATACTATTAGTGTTTTGTGGAACTCACATATATTTTCGAAGAAAATAGTGAGTGTAAGTTTAATTGTTAGGCTTTTGCGGCTCCCCTGTACCCCACCCCCCCCCCTCCTCATTACAGACACAAAACATGAAAAAGCTAACACTTCGATGCACTAATTAGATAAAATTTTTGTACAGGTCGCTCGCCTATGTTCACCACTACTCACATCACTAATAAAAATCTAGTTTCACTAATTAGAAATCGTTATAATTAGGATTTAATCCCTAATTAATCATCAAAATCTATCGTTTTTATTATTATAGTCCATAGTTACGACAGTAGCGCATATTTTTATTATTATAGCCCATAGTTACGACAGTATTATATTTTATTATTATTAAAGACGTTCGCAACGAGTGTAT